>PGTU02016101.1:0-14853 GCA_002896215.2 Cicer echinospermum | reverse complement strand
ATATTGATCCTTAATATATACATAATCAAAGTTTTGCTATTTGTCTCTATTGAATATGCTAGTGAAATTGAGGGACGAGGGAGAGAAATTGAAGCTAGTTCAAAGTAGTATTTTAAGAGAGGACATTGAAACGATGTGTCTAGATTCATCCAATTTGTTTATTCTGTTTAATTGGTCTTCTTTGTGTTTTGTTTTTTAGGGACTTACAATTATTTGATCATTGGACTTAATACATTACGGGTGTGATCCATTCATTATGCTTTTCCCAACAAATATTTAAAGAAACAAACATTCATTTAATAAGTTTAATAATATAACTGTATTTTAAAAATAAACGAAAAAATTAAAATAAATATGTAAATTTCTATTACAAGAAAATTTATTATTAACCTATACACTTTAATTATATGACATTTGTCAATTGCAGATTGTTTAATTCTCTTGTATAAATATGATCCTTAATATATCACTATCAAAGTTTATATGTATCATCATTAAGAATAAGTTGGGGCTATATCTCTGATCGATGTTCCAACAAAATTATTTAACCTAATTTTGCATTTAAGACTCACTAACCGGTTGAAACAATTTAATTAATTAAATTGAAATACAAATTAACAATTATAAAATAAACCCTACCTGTAATATTTAACTTTAATATTTTTTTGTTTTTTAAGTAAATAAAATGCATTAACTTTAATATAGTAAATTCAAACATTTAATTATATTATTTTTAAATAAGTTGTTAATGAAAATAACAAACCGCCACGATTTATGTATCAATAAAAAAATATAGAAAAACCTAACGATAACAATAAAACAACAATTGCCAACGATTAATTAAGTAAATTAATTTTTTTGTAACTTTTTCCTTTTTTATAGAAATTTTTTCTTTACTTTTTTCAAACAAAAATAAAGTTATTTTAATTTTCATAATTTTTAATTAAAAAATGAAATTTTAGAAAAAGCATCCTAAAAAAGTATGAAAAATATTAATATTTAATTTAAATTTGTCATCATTATTCTTTATATTACACATCATTTAAATAATCGACACATCTTTAAATTGAAACTAAAATTAAAAAAATAGATGAAAGTCGATAAATTTTAAAAAATAATTTTTAAAAATAAAGACGGATAAAATAGGTAAAGCAAACTGAAAAATCATATTTAAAATTTTAATTAAGTAAATTTTAAAAGTTTAAATATGTCTATTTAAAAAAAATAAAAATAAATCAAAGCTACCTGTGGATTGGGGCCGTGGTAGAGCGAAGGTAGAAAATTTGTTACGGAAGGAGCTGGAGTATCGTTGTGTGATATGAGTAATTAATTAATCAATTTAATAAATTATTAAATTAAAAAATGGTGGTGTGGTCGTACCCGCCGACGGCAAGACAAATGGCGGTAACCGGCGGGGTCTTTGTGGTCGGTGCTTTGTTATTTGGCGCCGGAGCTTATCTCTCCTTCATTAACGTTGCTCCTCAGCAGGCTCGCGCCAAAGAACGTGGTGAAGCAATTAGAAATTATCTCAGGAAGCGCCTCGGTGATGATTAAGCATCGGTAACATTTTCTCTCA
This sequence comes from Cicer echinospermum, assembly GCA_002896215.2. NCBI lineage: Eukaryota > Viridiplantae > Streptophyta > Magnoliopsida > Fabales > Fabaceae > Cicer > Cicer echinospermum. The sequence continues at coordinate 13,277 of PGTU02016101.1, read as the reverse complement.
CAGTTTTTTACTTTCTCACTGCATCTTGGCTTTCCAATTCACTTGACAGATTCTTTCATGTCAAAGAAATTGTCTTGCAATTATTATTATGATTAGGGTTTAATGACCACGCTCTTGCCGGTCGATTGAGTGGTTATTTAATGATGACAGTTATAATTATGTAGTGAGATGATAACATTAATGGTTCCTAGTGTAAATTTTACACTGACAGGACAAGATCCTTTTTCTAATTATATCACACTTTGCCAATAAGTTTGTATTGAAAATTCATGTGGGAGGAAAGTTCCAACAATTTTAGTACAATAGACTGTTTCGATTGGTGGTATGTAATGGAATGAAGTGAGATAGAATAGAATGGAGGATGGGTCAATATAACAAAATTTGGATAGAAATGATAATGTTGAGAGATTGCGCAAATTATTGATGGCAATATTATTTTCCACGAACTTTCCTTTGTAGTTTTATAGGTAGTTCACAATGTTGTCAAATAGGTGCTTTTGCAGTGCTACAACGCTGTAACATAGCAGAATTTGAACTAATCAATATTGTTCTGCATACGCTTACACTATTTGTATAAATTGTTTTCAAATAGTGGCTATAGTGGTGCTAGAACACTGTTGCAAAGTTGAACTGAACAAACCGTTATTTTTTCGCGATCCGTGATTGACAAACACTGGTAGTTCATCATATTTTATGTGCCCTTTAGTTTAAAAAATGTCCTTTAAACTCAAATGGAGCCTCTCAAATGCCAGATTAAATAATGTGGCAACTGTAGAGTGATACTGTTTTTGTTATTATTTGTGTAAATTATAGTTCCACAGACATTGTTTCATGGAATGAAGCGAATTTTAATGAATTTGGTTCAATTAATGCAGGTCCAGAGTGAAGTAGATGAAGTGGATCTCGGGTGCTTATGCAATGTAACCACTTACCAGTAGGTTATGGTTTAATATCCCTAGTACAAGTATTTATTAGTTTAGTCTTCAGAAAAATGAGAGAAAGCTTGCTTGTTGGCACATGCATAGTTTTTGTGATGCTATTAAAGCATGTTTTTAGTCTTTAAAATTAAGTTTAGTTTAATGTTATGCTTTAGAAGTTATTTACTATATCAGTGTTTTATTTGCATGTGTATGTCTGATAAGAATTTTGCCTTTTAGATAAGATCATTACAATTCTCTAACTCATTATCTTTTAACCTCGAAACAATTTGTTCATGGGAAAAAAAATCTATATATTCTTAATATAAGCAACTAGTGCTGCATGTGATATGAAAAAAAAATAAAAGGAGTGAAGTTAAAATCTACATATCATGTTTTTTAGCTATCTAGTTTGCTTGGGTTTCACACTTTCTCTGTCCTGAGTTTAGCAGATATCAAAGAGCAAGTATATGCATGGCAAAGAAAGCTTTGAGTTGAGTCGAAAGATAAGTGCATTATGTTCTTTTCACTTGGACTTCCTTATATTCTAACCTTGAGTTTATACCATTGACATATCTGTATCAAGGATTTTGGCCTTCTGCCATCCATCATCGACAACACTGCTTTATTTGTTCCCTTATTACAGATTTTACAACATAAATGTCATAGAGACGAACCTGATTATTGAGCCTAATACAGATACCACCTCTGAGGATGAAGAACATATTGTGTATTGTGATTCACCATTTAGTCCCACTTCATTTGTTGCCTTTTGACGTTGCTCCTTAGGAGATTAATTATGCTCTTTACATAATGGTATTTGTTGAAGTATGATGTTAATTATGCTCATGTGACTTGTTGTTATCACATCATGCAGTTCTTATCCATAAAATTAGCTGATATTAACCCAAGGTTTGAGTTTAACATTGATGAATTGTTTGCCAAAAAGATAAGGGAAATGCACATATCACAACTTTTAGCCTATAGATATCTATCTCCTCAACTTGGGAAGGTGGTTTCCAAAAACATTACAAAGTGACCTTTGAGCAAGGGAGAAACATAGTGGATTTTCAAAACAACAAATTTACAACTTGTCAAATTACTTTTCATCCTTAAGCTGGTATCCTTAATTCAAAAAGTTGAAGCAAAACATATTGGAATTTCAAAGATGATGGAGTATAGACATTAGAGTTCCAAATCTATTGGCAAGTCTGTCCTTTATGATCAGATTCGAAAAAGGATCTGTTAATTCTCCACTCATAACTGCATTCAGTTGTCTTTCACTGATTTATAATAGCGTTGCATTTGGTGGCATATAGAATAATGGGAAATTAAGTAGTTGAGGGTTGTTGGATTAGTTAGCTAGGTTAGTTCTTTTTTGTTTCTATTATAGGGTAGTTCGGTATTAATCATTTTCCCTATCCTCGTGTATAGGAAGTCTTTTGTAAACATCTATCGCAAAATTAGAAATTGAGTGGTGTAAATTATTGTAGGAACGTATCCGTTTTGTGTATCATTTTCTTTGGAGATATTCTCTCTTATTATTTTTTATCTTTTTTTAAATATTAGTGTTTTTCTTCTAAATCTTTGGATTCAAAATCTTGGGCTCCTAAAATTTTACCTCTGTAAATGTGTAAATACATACATGGATGTATAAGGTTAACATTTTTCTTGAAGCATAATATAACACCCAATTGTTTTTAGTGTTAGCACACTGGTTTAATAGACTAATACCAATTATCACCAAAATAACTATCATCTAACTATGCATCCAAAATTACAACATAATAATAATCATTCTCTTCACTCTCTTTGTCATCAATGACTTCTACTTCCTCATTTTGCTTGTCTTCCACTTTACTTTCCTCTCTTTATCTACAATTGGAATGTCAATAAGTTGTTGCACGCAAACTATATACCCTCTCACATCTTTAGTAAAATTTAAAACACCAATGTCCCAAATTGAGCGGTATCAGTCCACGAGCTAGTACTTCATGCATTTGAAGCCTCTGTACTCGACTTTTGTAACCAAATTTGCTATAATGTATATGGAACACCTCGTCCATATTTCATTTCCAATTCAATGGTAAGAGAGTTATAGTTGGTAAATCAATTATATGATTATATTATTTAATAAAATAATAATTAAAATATTCAATAAATTGTAGAAAAACTTATATTTAAAGACACAAATTTTCTTAAAAAAAGACTTATAATTAAAATCGGAGGAAATAATAAACAATAAAAAGCTCAATAAAGCAACACCAAAGAGCATCGTGTACGGTTTTGATGTATCACAAATTGTGTTTTTGTTTAATGTTTTTAATTAATATAATTTTTTTATTTGGTTATCTTAAGTTAAAAAATGAAGACATGTCTTCTCATTAAACATATTTAGAAGCCAAATTTAAGATTGTACAAAATCTCAAAGAAAAATGTCGAGATCAAAATTGTAAAATTAGAACAATAAATTTTATGGGTTAATATTAAAATTATTTGAAACACTATTGACATTTAAACACGTTCATTTGAAGTAGAAATGTATCAATTTTGAGATACTAAAATGATTGATGTTAGTTTGACAAAATAAATAAAAAAAAACATAAAAAATTGATTTTGCACATACATTCATTTTTTTTTTAAATAGACACCAATAAAATCACCTCTCATACGAAAAAGACAGGAAAATTCTATGTGCCATTCTTAGAGTTTAAAATAATTGCTAGATCAGGTTGAGGGTGGTCCACAGTCGAATTTTCCTTAATCAATGATTGATAACTGATTCTAATTATTTTTTGGTCTACTCTTCCTCTCAAATCACAATAGTTTCCTCTATGATTGCAAATAGAAAAATTTTCCTTATATCCTCCTTATTATACATATACCCCCAAATTAAGAATGAAATGACTATTTTGCCCTCGTATAAATAATAAAACCTCCACAAAATTACCATTTCACATTTTTACATTTCCGAAAGTAAAAGTAAGTTTTTTTCCAAAATTTCCTGAGAACTTGAAAAACAAGTTTTCCGGTACAGAAGATGTACTCCGGAAAACTTGTTTTAAGGTTTGCCGGTACAGAAACTATTACCGAAAATCTTGTCTGAATTTTTCCGGTACAAAAGAGAGTTCCGAAAAACATTTTTTAAGTTATCCGGTATAGAAGAGTGTTCCGGAAAACTTGATGGCCAACATTTCTGGTAGTTACCAGAGAACTTGAACATCAAGTTTTCTGGAAGTTACGTGTGTATATATATATATTTTAATTTAATTAATTATAATTTTATAAGTAATTGTGATTTATTTCTTTTAATATTTTAATTTTTCAGTGGGTGCACGAGGAAGAGACGGAAAAATCATACGAATTACACGGGACACTGAGACTTCTACATCGACTCTAATGAATCCCCCAGAGAGGAATCGACCGACAGCTTCAAGGAGAAGAAGACGTATGATTATTGAAGACGACGATGAGGGACTTCATGATCAGGGGAGCCTTCTATAGTGCATGAGGAAGATGTGGTACATAAGCAGGTGGATGTACATGAGCATATGGTGCACGAGCAGGTGGATGTACATGAGCAGGAGGAGGCTGCACCTGCTCATGAGGGAGAGCATATGGAGGAGGAACATGATGGAGCTGAGGGACCTGGTGAACTCACACGGTATCCTGGAGGACCTTATGATTTGTCTGTCCTTACACGATACCGTTATCATGTTTGAGCTAGACTATGGTTTGGTGAGGTATATTAAATTAATTATTACTTATAATGCATTAAAAATATTTAAATTAATTAATATTTGTTGTCTAAATTTAATTTTAATGTCATATATTTTATTTGTATACAAGAGCGACCATTGCTGAAAATTATTGCGCATGGGAAGAAAATGCAACAGTTTACTCCGCCGGTACTTCCGCGACCCATAGAGAATTGGGTGAATTTGTCAGGTCTAAACCCATTACAACGGGGTAGTTTGAAGATGATCGAAAACAACCTGATAACTGCGTTTGTTGAAAGATGATATTCCGAGACATCGTCATTTTACATGCCATTTGGTGAAATGACGATTACTTTGGATGATGTTGCCAATCTTCTTGGATTGCCTATTAGGGGTGAGTTCTACAGTCCACCCGATGTAGATAGAGTAACAACATGTAATCTTGCCATCACTGTACTAGGAGTGACCATGTAAAAGATTTGGGCGGAGACCAAAAAGAGTAGAGGTGCGCACTATAGATTGGATTGGTTGAAAGAGGTCTTAAGATGGCAGTGTGCAGCAGATAGGTTTGATTGTGCTGCTAGGGCATATATGTTGAATTTAGTCGGGAGTACTGTTTTCGCTGATAAGAGTCATACTCTAGTTGATGCGAAGTACCTTCCTTTATTCAGATATTTAGACGGTACAGATAAATATTCATCGGGTACTGCTGGACTAGTGGTGCTTTATGACTACCTCTCAGATGCCTGCTATTATGACACTAAATAGCTAAATGGATATATGACGCTGCTTCAAGTATCAATTATATATTAGTATTAATTATTTATTTAATTTATTTATGTTATATTTAATTGTTAGCATTAATTATTAATTTAACGTATTTATGTTATATTTAATTATTAGTATTAATTATTTAATATTTTTATTTGTAACAGTGTTGGATTTACGAATATTTGTAATAGAAGTGATCAGGGTGCTGACGTAGAATGTTTTGCCCGAATGAATAGATGGTGCTATAAACAAGACAAGCATAAGGTTGATAAATACAGAAGTATTATTGATGCATTGACATCTGCAGATGTTATATGGAGACCATGGGAGAATCATAGGGGTGTCATTCCTTTTGATGATATCATGCTTTATACTGGCCACCTCCGATTATGCAGCACTATAGTGAAATATCTACTAGAAAGGTGTTTGAGACAATTTGGATATATCCAATATATTCCTTCACCACCACTTCCAGATCCTGCTAGATTATTTGATGTAGATGTGGAATGGTTGGGATATGTGACGCTAGTGACAGAGCTATTTCACAAGCTTCGTCCAGCTACATATCCATCTGAGTGTGAAGATGGATATTTGGAGTGGTTCTATCAGGTGTCTCATCCACTGTTGGTGCGACCAGATGGTGTACTTCAGGTCCCACATTATAGTGTACTGCCCACCAGTGCAGATGCTTCTAGTTCACAGCTGCCACCTATCCTACAGCAGATCAGTGATCTTATACAACAGGGGTTGAGTGAACATCAAGCTAATCCAAATGATGAGTTGTATATTTACTTTTATAAAGCTTTGTATTTATCACGTAATCACACTAGTTAGTAGTAACACTTTTTGATGAACTATTGTTATGTCGGTTATTTTATAAACACTTTTGATGAACTATTTTTTATGTCGGTTATTTTATGAACACTTTTGATGAATTATTGTTATGTCGGTTATTTTATAAAATAATATTATGTAAGTTACTTTATTAATTATTGTTATGTCAGTTACTTTATTAATTATTAATTATTGTTATGTCGGTTACTTTATGAAATAAATACAAGATAAAATCAATTACTAAAATGAATGACAAAAAAACTAAAATTAATTAATAACAAGTGAAATGTCGGTTACATTAAAGTGATTTTGTATCAATTTTAAAACATTAAGGTTCATCTAAAGACATTGCATCTACGGGTTTCGTAGGTGGATTTTGGGTAACACGTGGCAACCGGCCTAATAAATACCTCCAGTGTTGTAGACGCCCTGTGTATTGCTTCCAACTTGGTGCAATGTCTGGCATTGGAAATCCATCTTTCATCTTTAACTGCAAAAATTAAATAAATTAACAAAATATAAGACAAAAATTACCAGAATAAAATTTAAAAAAGTATAAGAAAATAATTACCGGAACCTAGTGATTTCCATTAACAAAACCAATACAACAAATGCGATCATTTTTTATCGATCCGGAATGTGAACCCCTCATATGAAAGAAAGTCATTGAAAATGTCAGACCGAACGTGACAAGAATAATATTATATGCTGTCGCTATCACGTAACCCATATCAGGTATGAACAACCATTTATCCATGGGTTGAACACCTAAGCCGGATATCATCAACGAATCTCTTACTTCTTTAATGCGTCCTGTGAACAATCTATCATATGGAGTTACATGAGAAGCAATCTCTTGATCCAATCTATTGCGGACCAAAGACCAACACTCTTCACCGAAACCAAGCAATAATGCAATAGCGCGGAAACCACAATTTTCATCCGCTGCCACGTCAAATATGTCATCAATGTATGGCTGAATAATATCAGGAAATTGTCTCCATAACAAATGTTTTGAAGATTGAGATGATTGGGATGATTGTTTCTTTGATTGAGAGACTTGTCTCTTCTTTGACTGAGATGGTTGGGAACCAAAATCTTCACAATGTGTTGCATTAACATGCTCAAAGTAAGAAGGGTCTCGATATACATCATATCTATCCGGCTTCATACCCTTACTCTTTTTCACTCGTCCTTTGGTTTTGACTTTTTCAAGTGGTGGACACATTGAACTTGTACTTGGAAAAGCAAGTTCACGCACTTTACTCTTCAACACTCGTTTCCCAATAACATCAAGTGATTGAAAGCGTTTCCTTACAAGTCAAAGACATCATTTTTTGTACTTTTGTACTTTCACTTATATTTTCATGTGCGAGGATGAATAGAAAACATAATTAATCATCACTTATGTGTTGTTTATCCTATGACACTTGTACAAATCTTATTTTATCATATTTTTCACATATGACTTTTCTTTTCGTTGTTCAAATTATTTTGTATGTTTCAGCTAAAAGTAACATCATCCTCTCTTAAGATGACATATTAATATCTGTGAAATCTTCATCTGATCAAGAATGTAAATTACATATGTTCTAAAAATTGATACACTCAAGAGCACAAGTTAGTGTTGGGTGGAATCACTCCCTAAGTGGAACCCACCAATTTATTATTATTATTATTATTATTATTATTATTATTATCATTATTATTATTATTATTATTATTATTATTATTATTATTATTATTATTATTATTAAAGAAATAAAAAAAGGGTCAAAGTGTTTTATGGGGCTTGATCCATGTGAAAGAAAAATAAAAGAAATTTAGAAATCCCTAAGGAAAAGCAAGTAAACAGCATCAAACTTTCTCCGTTTGATCCACAATTTTGATGTGACGGCAACCAGATAAGGAAATTAACTTCTGGTGGTGTAACAGGTGTGTAGCAAATTTGCTCCATTTGATCCACAATTTTGATAGGTTAATTCTACACTGGGTTTGTTATTTTAATATACAGTTTAAGTAATTTTACATTCTCTGAGAGTTACTTTGGAATACCCACTTTAGTGGAAGGTATAAGGTTGTTGTTATTGTTAATTAATGTTTCCTAATGTTATTAGGAAGACATTTTAGTTTACCCATTAATTATTATATTAGAAGTTTTTTACTGAACTATGTCTCGTGGTTTATATTATCTCAATTTGAGAAAAAGTTTTCTACGTTAAAAATTATGTTTGTCTCATATTTAATTTCTATCAATTATTATTTCTCTGTGAATTGTATTTTCTATTTTTCTATTTATCTGCATAGGTGGAAGAAAAATATTTCACATTATTGAGACAATTGTTTAGATAATTATCTCTAGTTTTTCTCAACAAAGTGGTATCTAGAGATTGGTTGATTTGATTTGTGCATTTAAATGGAGGAGGAAATTAAAGGTCCGAATATGATTAAACTCAACTCTTCTAATTACACACTTTGGAAGACTCTCATAGAAGACTCTCATGGAAGACATGTTATTATTGTTGAGTTCCTTGCATGATAATTGGGAAGTCCTTATTATGACATTGACCAATTCAACTCTAAGTGGAAAGTTGAAAATGTCAATAGTTAATTTGAGCATGTTGAATGAAGAAGCTCGAAGAAAGGAACATGTTTGATTGGTTCTTCCTCAAAATCAGAAGCACTAGTTACAGAGTCACGGGGGAGAAGTCAATCTAGAAACTTCCAAAAACGCAACAACTCTGAAAGTCGTAGCAAGTCAAGAAGCAAGTCGAGGACTAGAAAAGAAGTGATATGTTATCATTGCCGCAAAACAGGTCACATAAAAAAGAAATTGCATATTCTTTAAGAGATATCAATCAAGGGAACAAAATGAAGACAAAGAGAAGAAAAATGATAAAGATACAACAACAATTATATTTGTTAGTAATGTCTACATTTGTTTGTGATGATAATTCCATAAATCTTGCATGTCATGATTCAACTTGGTTTATTGATTCGGGTGCCTCATATCATGTTACTCATAGACGTGATTTCTTATCATCTTACAATATTGGTGATTTTGGTATGGTAAAAATGGGAGATAAATGAGTATGTAAAATTATTAGTATGGGAGATGTTTGGGTTGAAACTTGGATTGGTTGCAAGCTTCTATTGAAGAATGTTAAACATGTTCCTGATATTCGTCTCAATTTGATTTCGGTGAAAACCTTGCATATTGAGGGTTATCACACTTACTTTGGTGGTAGTGGTATATGTAAAATCACCAAAGGTCCCAAGTGGTTACAAATGAGCAAAATTCCATTTTCTCTCTATAGGATAGTGAATATAGAGGTCCGTTTGAAGAGTATTGTAGAAAACATGGAATTAGACTTGAGAAAACAGTTCCAAAGACACCTCAATATAATAGTGTTGCAGAGAGAATCAATCGTAAGATTAATGACAGAAACATATCTATGTCTCTCATGCAAAATTATCAAAATTATTTTGGGGTGAAGCAATGAAAACTACAGTGGATTTGATCAATTTTTCTCATTCTATTCCACTTGATGGTGATGTTCCAAATAGAGAGTGGACAAAAAAAAATGTCTTTTACCGTCATTTGAGAGTTTTTGACTGCAGATGTTTTGTTCACGTTCCAAGATATGAAAGGTCCAAGCTTGATAGTAAATCCAAACAATGTATATTCGTTGGTTATGGTGATGAAGAATTTTGTTATAGATTGTGGGATCCGGTTGACAAGAAAATTGTCATAAGCCGAGATGTGATATTTCTTGTAGACCAGACTATTGAAGATTTTGATAAAGTTGAGAAACAAAAACCAAATTCCAGAAGTTACATTGGTGTTGCACCTAATCCCCCTGTAGATACTTTTGTTGATGGGGGAGATATACATATAGATTATGAGAATGTAATTGATGATCATGTACCACACCATGATGAACAGGTTTCAGCTGAGCCACCAATTGAGTTTGAGTTGAGAAGATCTACTAGAGAACGTCAACCTTCTCAAAGATATCCTCCACATGAGTATGTGATGATCATTGATAGTGAAGAGCCAGAGTACTATCAAGAAGCTATTACAAATGTTGATAAAGAAAAATGGTTGAAGGCCATGCAAGAAGAGATGAATTACTTGCATGAGAATCACACATTCGATTTGATAACGTTGCCTAAGGGTAGAAAAATACACAAGAACAAATGAATTATTATTATTATTATTATTATTATTATTATTATTATTATTATTATTATTATTATTATTATTATTATTACTATTATTTATTATTATTATTATTATTATTATTATTATTATTACTATTATTATTACTACTATTATTACTATTATTATTATTAAAGAAAAAAAGGAAAGAAAAAAAGGGATTAAAGTGTTTATTGGACTTGACCAATGTGAAGGAAAAATAAAAGGGATTTAGAAATCCTAAGGAAAAGCAAGCAAACGGTATCACATTAAGGGAAAAGAAAGAAAAAAAACGTGACGACAACCCGATAAGGAAATTGACTTCTGGTGGTGTAACAGGTGTGTAGCAAACTTGCTCCGTTTTATCTACAATTTTGATAGGTTATTTCTACCACTGAGTTTGTTATTTTAATATACAGTTTGAGTAGTTTTACCTTTTCTGAAAGTTACTTTGGAATACCTACTTTAATGGAAGGTTATAAGGTTGTTGTTTATTGTTGATTTATGTTCCCTATTGTTATTAGGAAGACTCTGGTGCACCCATTACTTATTATAGTGGAAGTTTTTACTAGACTAGGTCCCGTGGTTTTTATTCTTTCAATTTGAGGGAAGTTTTTCATGTTAAAAATTGTGTTTGTTTCATATTTAATTTCTATTAATTATTATTGCTATTTGGAATTGTATTTTCTGTTCAGCCATTTATCTGCACAGGTGGGAGAAAAATATTCCGTATTATTGAGACAATTATTCAGATAATTATCTATGATTTTTCTCAATAGTTAGATGGCACATATAATCACAATCTTTTATCTTTAAAATAATTTTGTTATCATTAAAATATTTGAGATAGATTTTTGCGGTGAAAATTATGTCATGATCAGGAGATGGAGTTTTTTCAAGATCAATCGAAGGTTGATTTGTGGTAGAAGGAAAACAGACATCCTCAGATGGATGACGAGTGATAAGTGGGACGGTTTCCTTCATTTTCTTCTCATTTTTTTTCAAGAACTAAGGAGTATCTTCTTTTAGTTGGAATTTTTGAAGATGAGGATTTGATGGTAGCCGTTTTGTTTGAAGGTTTATCACCATGATTGAGTCTCATTTGATTGATATTTCTAGAGAAGACATTATTCATATAAATGGATTGCTCGTCATTCAAATGAACTTTAAAGACTTTGAATATTTTGGTGAGAAGCATTTCATATGGAGCTAATCAGACATATCGTACAACATTCATCATGAGAACAAGCGTTGCGTAAACAAAATAGAATTATCTCAACAGTTTTTTAGAGAATCTCAACGTTATTAATACATGTATATTACGTTATCATCTTATGTGAAATTTTGGTATCAAATTTATGAATATTTATTTTCTTTAAAAAAAATGTTATAGTTTAGAAGTAGATATAACATAACATTCCACTTGTTAGTGGTATCTCGTTAGTGGTATAGCAAGTGGCTTATAAGTATGATAGTCACTAGAGTAAATATGTTACAATGATGCAAATAGTCAAGATCTAATCAAAACAACAAAAAGAGATATGATATGATAAAAAAACACACTACATATCTTGAGGTCAACTACCTTCTATATGAATATAGAAATGAGAGTTTAAGAGTATCTATTTACAATCCAAATAGCTAAGTACTCTTAAACTTCAATCCTCCTACACATGTAATCAAAATCTTAAGATGATCATTAGAGTCTCCCTAATGTGGGTCTTGTTTTTCAATACCCTCTTTTTGAAAAAAAAACACTAAAATACCCCCATTTGAAAAAAAAAATACCAAAATGCCCCTTTTTTTGAAAATCAAGTGGGAAGTCGCCATTTAGAACTCGGGCTTCCTTAAGGAAGTCGTCATTTCAAATGGCGACTTGTAAGTAAAGAAAAAAAATGAGGCATTTTGGTATATTTTTTTCAAATGGGGGTATTTTAGTGTTTTTTTTCAAAAAAAGGATATTGAAAAAAAAAAACCCTAATGAATTCTCCATCATCAAGTAACAAGTTTGGGTCTTCTAAGTTCCTCCTCTAATGTCATATCCCATAACTCCACTTATAACTACTCTTGGATTATCAACTACTTGTGCTTCAACATGCGGTATGACATGGTCTTGAGGTATTTCAACCTCCACAAACTAGTTTCCTTCCAAGTGCCCTAAAGGGTAACAACTCTTACACACATCTTAAGTGTAGTGCTATTAACGTATGCTCCAAAGGTAGAACTAAATTCAGTCTCATTTTATATATTAGTATGAATGATCAAGACTTCTCTAAGTCCCGAATAAGCTAGATTACCTCCTGAATCAGCGGTAGAAAATGTTCGAACTTACACAAGGAACAATAAGAAACACATACAAAAATAAGGTGAATTTTAAATACATAAGTTTTCTACTTGATTCAACATAACAAAAATAAAATACTATATATACAAAGATCATGCTATATTAATTACTTAGCTATTTTGAGTTAATTAATTTTTGTTAAATTGAATTTAGTTAAAAAAAATTATATGGTACATTAGTTAATTCGACATATACACTACGCGAAAAAACGCATTTTACAGCGCTTTTTTTAAGTCATTTACAGCGCTTTTCAAAAAAATAAGCGTTGTGGAAATGAGCGCTGTAAATGATACAACAGCGCTTTTAAAAAAGCGCTATAAAAACATGTAAATACAACGCGCGCTTGTTATGCACATTTACAGCGCTTCTTCACAAAAACGCTTTAATATGCACCCCATTATATGAGTTATGGGTTGCATTATTACAGCGCTTCTCAAACAAGCGCTGTAATATGCCCAACCATAATTCATATATGGGTGGGCATATTACAG
>PGTU02016100.1:0-11727 GCA_002896215.2 Cicer echinospermum | reverse complement strand
GATGTGACATCTTTTTACTCCTTGAGTTTTGAGACACGAGTTGTACAACTCGATCGTTTTAAAACTCACATTTTAAAATAATTATTCAAATCAAGCAAGTCTTTTTTAAGTTCGTCAAATTTAGCATTTTTTATAACAAAACTACAATTTATTTAAAATCAATCAACGCATTCACATTTTTTACCAAGAACTACGTAGCTTTGATTTCTCCATCGCACCGGGAGATACGTAGGAGCAAGATCACACTCTTGTCAAGCACACTAATAAAAACTTTCTTTTTTCCATTCTTTTTTAACACACTTTTATCTCAAAAAATCACATTTATAAAAAACAATTTATATTCATATTTAATAATAAAGAAAAATAAATATATTTAAGTTGATATAATTTTGCACAATTAATTAAAGGTAACCGTATTTTAACGGATGTCGTAGGGTGCTAATACCTTCCCTACGCATAATCGACTCCCGAACTCAAAATCTGGTTTCAAAGACCATTTTTACATTTTTAAGGGTTTTCCAATATTTTCCCTATTTTAAAATAAATTTTGGTGGCGACTCCATTGAATTCGAGGAAAACTCGAAATTTTAGGCCGCGACAGCTGGCGACTCCGCTGGGGAAATTTGAGAGTCAAGCCTAAAAATTAATTGTGCATAATTTTTTAACTTTTATCTATATTTGTTTGTTTTTCATTTTCATTTTCTTTGTGTGTTTCTTTATTTCTTAATAAGTAATAGTTGACATTATAATATTCTTTTAGGCTAGTAGATTATTTTTATTTTATTTTATGTTATGTATTTATCTATTTATTTTTTATATGTATATATGTTTTGTTAGTATTATGGATTTATTGAATTATGTTTATTCAACACCTACACTTTTTTAAGACACACACTTATGAGTGGAACCTTATACCCGGGTTTGAACAAAACTTAAGCTTAGTTTCGAGATCGCGTAGTGGTAGCCTTCTGGATGTACATCCTGTTTGGTTAGCATGAAGATCTCACCTAGAGTTTGATCCTATTGAGGTTATTGTCACTTCAAATAGTTTACCTATTGTTGTTGACAATATTCTAAAATAGGATTATTGGCTCTAGGAACCGTGTTTAGAACCATAGAGCCTCCCTTGTGAGAGTTTCACTACATAAGCCAATAGATCCTTTCATTGTAAGAATATCCATAAAAACCAAAAAAAATTATCCCATATATTCAAGACATTATATATTAGTTTCATTCATATCTCATGACATTTTTTTCTCTCTTTCTAAGGAAAAATAAAACATAATAGCATTTTGCATAAATTTTCAGGATTTTTTGGGAATCATACAAACTTTAGTCACGTGTTATTTAAGTGGACAATGGGATCGGAAAAAAGAAAAACTTTACTTTTAAAGTTCAAGCAACCTGATTTGAAGAGTTTAAAAGACATCAGCAGTCAGATGAAAACTATACAACGTGAGAGTTTCGTTCACAAATATGGGAAAATTCTAAATCTCTTGGCAGTGAATGTGCAAACAGGGGCCCTCACAGCATTGGCTCAGTATTACGATCCTCTCTTAAGATGTTTCACCTTCCAAGACTTTCAGTTGGCCCCGACATTAGAGGAATTTGAGCGAATATTGGGTTACTCCCTAGAAAGAGGAAATCCTTATCGATATACTGGGCAACCACCGAAGTTGGACACAATTGCTGAAGTGTTGAAAATCGACATAAGAGAGTTGGCAAGTACAAAAGAGGAAAAAAGGGCTATTCATGGGTTTTCAAGAAAATATCTAGAGCAAAAGTGCCAAGATTTAGCCGATAAAAAAGAATGGAGTACTTTTATAGATGTTTTGGCCCTCATTATCTACGGTATTGTTATATTCCCAAACCTTGATAACTTTGTAGATTTTGCTGCCATAAATGTATTCTTAGCTTTTAACAAACATAAACAAAACCCAGTTCCTGCGGTTCTAGCTGATGTATACTACTCTCTACATATGCGACACGAGAAAAAGGGGGGAACAATTTTGTGTTGTGTTCCAGTGTTATATACTTGGTTTGTGTCTCACATGTTCAAGAAAGGGTATCATGTTGGGGTTAAGAGTAATCGTGAATGGGCTCAGAGTATAGCTAGCCTTACTGGGGATACAATTTCATGGTACTATAGAGAACAAGGGGTGGAAGAGGTAATATGCCGATGCGGAGATTTTCCAAATGTACCTCTCATGGGAACGAAATGATGTATTAATTACAATCCAATGGTAGCTCTAAGACAACTTGGCTACCCCATGTTGGATAAACCAAATGATAAGTCATTGGAGGCTTTTGTTTTGCACAATACGGGTATAGTAGACCCACCAATGTTGAGAAGGATAAGTCGAGCTTGGGAGTTGATCAAAAATACTCGGATGTAGAAGTTGCAGGACAAAGGAACCTTATCAACAATGGGTAAAGAAGAGAGTCCAAGAAATCAAGCTGCCTTTCCACAATACAGCCTCAAATGGTCAGGAAATGTCTGAACCTATCCTTGTTGCAAATGAAGAGATAGAAGAACTCAAAGCATCATTGCTAAAATCTGAAGAAGAAAAAAAAAGAGCTACAAGCAAGGTTAGAAAAAGTCTCCCAAGAGAACGACAACTTAAGATCAGAAAACTCTTGTAAGAGTCAGTTTATCGAGAGAAGCAACAAGAGGTTGAAAGTTGAAAAAGGAAATAAACTTGACATACAAGATTGTTTAAGAGGCGCAAATGAAGAGTTAGAATGTGGCGAAGGCCAAGAAAGGAATGCAGCTAGTTGTAAGACGCCTATATGTGGAAGCAATTGTGGACAAATCAGCAAGCTCTGAGAAGAACATAAAAGGAGTTTGACGATTAAAAGAAAGACACTGAAAGAAATGGTAGATAAATATTGGAGAAGTCAAGTAGGAATGAGAGGCAACAGAGGGAAAAATCGAAGAAATTACTCTAAACACCAAGATGCACTAAAAGCAAGAAATGGAAAGCTTCTAGTGAGTTGAAGATTTACATTGATTATCAAGACCGATCTATATAGACTTGAGGATGAAACCATATACTGGGAGGGCGTTTCATGGTGGTTCTTGGGCAATTGAAGAACCAAGAGATTTAAGAAGAGTTGGAAGATAAAGCAAGCATGGAAAGATTGCTTTTGAAATTTGCAATGGCTAGCTAATCAGGCAATCATAAAAATTCCAAAACATCTAAGAGAAATTGTGCAAGTAATGCAATCCCTCAACACTCCAATCAAAGTATGCAAGTTTTGTCGAATATTGCAAACACATTTAGTAGAAGAATTGGAGGAGAAGATTGTTGTCCTCTTGAAAAAGCATGATTGAAATACATAGTCGATGTAGTTTTTAATTTTAATGCAATGTATTTTTTTTTTTCTCATCAATGAAGGATTTGCTGGTTTTGTTTTATCGATTCCATACTCTCTTTCACATTAATAATCGTAGCAAGACTTATGATTCCCAACATCCAAAATGTAAAAAAAAAAAAGATAATAATTGCATTTTCATTCCATTCATGTTTAATACATACTCCAATAATTTTATTATATTATTTATTTTATTAAAAAAACACAGAGAAAAATCAATAAAGTTGTTTCCCCGACCACCCTTATCGGACCGTGCAATCGGAAGATCATGGAAGACCTTGAGCAAAATCAAAGAGGTGATGAGAATGGATGTCAATCAATTGAAGGACAAGGTTGATCAATCTTAGAAAAGCTATACAGACTTTGTCAAGGAAGGGGAATACAGATGAGAATCCTCCCGGTTGCAAAATGAAGAACACCACAACCACTCCCTTCTCACCCACCAGGCTTTGAGCGCGGGGCCGACGTACCCAGCAACCTCATACCAACAACTATGCAATTTCCTATGTATAAGGTCCTCCACCCGGTTATACTCCAACCATTAGTCGTCAATCACCCTAATAATCTCTTCAACCAACCATATCACAAATTAAATCTCCTCTGGGCTACTATGCCCACCCCAAAACACTCAACCCTCAGAAAATATTCCATATATTGCACCCCAATAACAAAGCCACATTTCGATACTAATGGAAAATTGAGCATCAACCTCACATTAGGGATGATACACAATAAAGGAAAAATTCCACATCTTGGAAGGCGAATTAAAAGCTATCGAGGGTAATAACGTTTTATGGCCTTTTGAAGCTTTCGATATGTGTTTGGTTCCTGATGTGACTATCCTCCTCAAACTTCAAGGTTCCTGACTTTTGAAAAATACAAGGCAACACACTTGTCCTACCAACAATCATCTAACTATGTATTTGCAGCGGACAAATGGCATCTCAGCTCATAAAGATAAACTTCTCATTCCACTGTTTTTCCAAGACAGTTTGAGTGGGGCATCTTAGTTGGTATATGCATCTTGAGCAAAATCAAAATTCGTTCATGGAAGATCCTAGCTGATGCCTTTTTGAGCAATACAGGTACAACGTTGACATGGCCCCATGATAGGATGCAATTGCAAAATTATTGAAAAAGAACAACGAGCTTTCAAAGAATACGCACAACAGTGGATATGGAATGGCCTCACAAGTAGAACCCCCATTATCTGAAAGAGAAATGGTTGGTATGTTTATGGATACTCTCAAGTCGCCTTTTTATGACAAGATGATTGGGAGTATGTCATCAAACTTCTGACCTTGTCAGATAGCGAGAAATGTAGAAAGTGGGATGAGGAGTGACAAGATCTTATGTGAGCAACTAGCGTGAAACGACCCCAGACGACAATTCACAAAAAAGAAAGAAGAGACGCTAACGCTGTAATGGTAAAACCCCAGAGTCTCCTATTTTCCACCCATCAATCTTATATTATGACCCCACAAATTTCCAGCCCCCCAGATACCACAAACTCCTTACATCCCTTATCCATATGTTGGCTGCAGACCACACAAGCTTGCATACCCTCAATATCACCCTTCAAGACCACCTATTTTAATCAACCACACACCTACCACTTTTCCCACAAAATCAATACCAATCTCCAAATCACTACAGACCACCGTCAGATCGAGAAAAAATGATAACTCATTTTGATCCAACTCCCGTCACGTATAGCCAATTGGGGTTGCCCCATTTACTTCAAAATTCATGGTATCATAAGACCAATGAAACTCTTGAACCACCATTTCCAAAATGGTATAATCCAAATGCCAAATGTGAATATCATGCAGGAGCCCGTTGGTGGCCATTCCATTGAAGATTGTCAGCCCTAAATCTAAAAGTGCAAGAATTGATTAATGCAAAACACTGGCTTACCTTCAAGGAGGACAATCCCAACAATAGGAGCAATCCTTTTCCAGGCACGGGAATGCCTCTGTGATTTCATTGAAGATGGGATAGATCAATACGCAATAGATGGTCATGTGTTCACATGGGGTCGTTGTGTGGAAAATAATATATTTTTCCAAACCATTTGATAATTCTTTACAGAAAAAGAGAATCTTAGTCAATCATGCAAGCCAAATGCAATAATTGTCCGTCAAACACCGTAATCTCGTTTTCCTTATGGATAATACTAAGGCAGTACCGTTGAAATACGAAGTCACATCTCACTTGGTAGATCATCAACCAAGTGGGTGGTTGTGGAAACTAAAGGACTGATGTTACTAACTCTCAGGGATTGGTGGAATGGTTCGGAAGTGGTCGAGTATACACTTTCACTGAGCGACTTAGGAAAAAAGAGGTTAATGGAGAAAAGGGGAAAAGAAGATATGTATCATGCATACAAAGGACAAAAGATCGCTAAAAAGACGGTGTCTGAAGAAGAAGCTAATGAATTTTTGAAGTTTGTCAAGCCAACAGTGAATTATAAGGTGGTGGATCAGTGCCTAAATCAACGCCTTCCAAGATATCAGTTCTCTCCTTGTTATTGATTTTTGAAGCACATAGAAGGGCATTGACTGAAAGTTAAACGAAGCCCATGTTACTCCACGAAGATCACTGTCGATCAGTTTTGATGGAGTTTATCAGTAACATCACTGCTAGTAGTTGCCTGGAGTTTTAGTGATAATGAATTACCAGCTAAAGGATAGAGATGAATAACGCACTACACATCTCTGTGAGTGTGTCAAATCATATCTTGCACGAGTGCTAGTAGAAATGGTTCATCATTAAATGTCAATGCCAAATCGACTATATCAAAACTATTTGTTGAGGGAGCCTGTTTGAAGCCTAGTGCTTTGGTGTGAAGCGTTTGATGGATCTAGAAGACAAGTTGTTGGTGAGATTGTACCTGTCAATTCAAATCGACCACACAAATCTTTGGGATAAACTTCAAAGTAATGGATATTAAACTGGCGATAGTTGTCTTTTAGGGAGACCATGGATTCATGCTGCTGGACAGTGACATCCACTCCTCCATCAAAAGCTAAAGTTTATAGTGAAGCAATAAAGGCTGATAAATAATATGGGGAAGAGATATGATAGTAAGGTCATTTATACTTCTATAGGCTACATGAAGACACAGAGGAAGCGATAGAGGACTTCCTTTCAAGCATTAGAAATTGCCATTGTCTGTCTTTCATGGGTGAAGGATATGTTTAAAAGAACCAAAACTATCTACCATATCATTTGAAGTCTATCCAAATCTATGTTGTGAAGGAGGATTTTTCTCATTTGGGAAAGTTGATAGAAAATAACCAGAAAAGACAATAGGTAGCGTTTGGGATATGTTAACCCACTCAAACTGATGAAGAGAAGGTTGCGAAGGAAAAAAGAGAAAAGTATGGAAAACTGGATACCGAATTCACAGAAGATTCCTATTTGTGACATTCGTCAAACTTTTCAAAGCGCCGGAATAATATATGCTGATCAGGTGGCTGTTACGGAAGAGGATCATGTTGATGATGACACCCTCAAGCTAGTGTACCCTTGTCCTCCAAACACCAGTCTCAACAATTGGAAGATCCTCGAGTTTCCCGTGTTTGTTAATTCATGTTCAAAGTAATTATGTATTTTTTTTAACTCCTTTTGCTCTGCCCAAGGCTATAAGGATAACTAATTAGGGCATATGTATTTCAATTCCGTACTTATTATCAATAAATGCATTTTTGAATTCTCCAACTGTTTTTGTTTTTTTCTCTTTTCTCTTTCTTTTGGCAATCCTTATTCATATATATATTTTTTCTTTTTTCTTAATTTAAACAATGCAGAGTCGAAAATGAATATGTTGAAAATAGCAGCGCTAGAACCATTTCTTGTAATTTTGAACGTCTGATTAATCATGCCGATGAGGATTGTGAAGACGATTGTGAGCTTCCCCCAGAACTAGAAAGCTTAATTGAACAGGAAGCTAAGATAATCCAACCCTATCAAGAACCTGTTGAGGTGATCAATTTAGGGACTGAGCATGATAAAAAAGAAGTTAAAGTTGGTATGTCTATGAAAGAAAGTGAGCGAGAAAAGTTGGTTAAACTTTTAATTGATTATGTGGATGTCTTTGCATGGTCATATCAGGATATGCCCGGGTTAGATACTAACATAGTTGAACACAAGCTACCACTAAAGCCTGAATACACTCCAATTAAACAGAAGTTGAGAAGGATGAGACCTGATATGTCGCTTAAAATTAGAGAAGAGGTCAAGAAGCAATTTGATGCTGGTTTCTTAGCAGTAGCAAAATATCCTCAATGGGTGGCTAATATTGTACCAGTTCCAAAGAAAGATGGAAAGGTTCGAATGTGCGTTGATTATCGGGATTTAAATAAAGCTAGTCCTAAAGATGATTTTCCT
Organism: Cicer echinospermum; assembly: GCA_002896215.2. NCBI lineage: Eukaryota > Viridiplantae > Streptophyta > Magnoliopsida > Fabales > Fabaceae > Cicer > Cicer echinospermum. Next base: position 3,960 of record PGTU02016100.1, on the reverse strand, counting down.
CTACCTCATATTGATGTCCTAGTGGATAGCACTGCTCAATACTCTCTTTTCTCCTTCATGGATGGTTTCTCAGGGTACAATCAAATCAAGATGGCTCCCGAAGATATGGAGAAAACTACATTCATCACACAATGGGGGACTTTCTGCTATAAAGTGATGCCATTTGGATTGAAGAATGCCGGGGCAACCTATCAAAGAGCAATGGTAACCTTGTTTCATGACATGATGCATAAGGAAATAGAGGTTTACGTGGATGATATGATCGCAAAATCTCGAACCGAAGAAGACCATGTTGTTAACCTTCAAAAGCTATTTGAGCGACTAAGGAAGTTCAGACTCCGTTTAAACCCTGCTAAATGCACATTTGGGGTAAGATCAGGCAAATTACTTGGGTTTATCGTTAGTCAAAAGGGGATAGAGGTGGACCCAGATAAAGTAAGAGCAATACAAGAAATGTCGGCTCCACGTACAGAAAAAGAAGTTCGTGGCTTTTTGGGTAGATTGAATTACATTGCAAGGTTTATATCGCATCTCACCGCTACACGCGAGCCGATTTTCAAATTGTTGCGCAAAGACCAAAAGGTTGAATGGAATGAGAATTGTCAAAAAGCTTTCGAAAAGATTAAGCAGTACTTATCAAAACCTCCCATCCTAGTGCCTCCTGTTCCTGGGAAACCACTTATTATGTACTTAACAGTACTTGACGAGTCAATGGGCTGCGTACTGGGGCAGCATGATGAATCTGGTAGGAAAGAACATGCTATTTATTATTTGAGCAAAAAGTTCACCAGTTGTGAAACAAGATATTCACTGCTTGAACGAACATGTTGCGCATTGGCATGGGCTGCTCGTCGGTTGAGGCAATACATGTTATGTCATACAACTTGGTTGGTGTCTAAAATGGACCCAATTAAGTACATCTTTGAGAAACCTGCTCTTACTGGAAGGATCGCCCGTTGGCAGATGTTGTTATCAGAATACGATTTGGTATATGTTACACAAAAATCTATCAAAGGAAGCGCACTAGCAGAGTACTTAGCCCAACAACCGGTAGAAGATTATCAATCAATGCAGTGTGAATTCCCCGATGAAGACATAATGACTTTAGTTGAAGAGATTGAATCATCTGATAAAGAAAAATGGAGGTTGGTGTTTGATGGTGCCTCTAATGCGTTAGGGCATGGAATTGGAGCCATTTTGATTTCTCCAGAGAACCAGTTCACTCCATTTACGGCTAGGTTGTGTTTTGATTGTACAAACAATATTGCAGAATATGAAGCATGTGTTATGGGAATTAAAGCAGCTATTGAATCAAATGTAAAATTTCTTGAGGTATATGGAGACTCATTGTTGGTCATCCATCAGACGAAAGGAGAGTGGGAAACGCGAGATTCTAAATTGATTCCGTATCACACCCATATCAAAGAATTGACAGAACACTTTGAGAAGATTACTTTTCACCATATCCCTCGAGAAGAAAACCAGTTAGCTGACGCCTTGGCCACTTTGTCGTCAATGTTCAAAATAACCACTAATCAAGACGTGCCGGTCATAAAAATTCAACAAAGAGATAAACCTGCATATTGCTTATCAATAGAAGAAGAGTTGGATGGCAAGCCGTGGTTTTATGACATCAAATCATATGTTAAGAATAAGGAATATCCATTGGGTATTTCAGAGAACGACAAAAGGATTTTAAGGAGATTGTCAATGAATTTCTTCTTGAATGGTGATGTGCTTTATAAGAGAAATCATGATATGGTTCTCCTCAGATGTGTGGATAAAGCAGAAGCGGAGAAAATTATCCAAGAGGTTCACGAAGGTTCTTTCGGAACTCATGCAAATGGGCACACAATGGCAAGAAAAATCTTAAGGGCTGGCTACTACTGGTTGACCATGGAATCTGACTGCTTTAGTCACGTAAAGAAATGTCACAAATGTCAAATCTATGCTGATAAAATACATGTACCACCCACTTCTTTGAATGTTTTAACATCACCATGGCCATTTTCAATGTGGGGAATGGATGTTATTGGACTCATCGAGCCTAAGGCTTCAAATGGACACCGGTTTATCCTAGTAGCTATTGATTATTTCACAAAATGGGTTGAAGCTGCTTCTTATGCCAATGTGACGAGAAGTGTGGTTGTCAGATTCATCAAAAGAGAATTGATTTGTCGATATGGATTGCCAAATAAGATAATCACTGATAACGCGACTAATCTGAATAACAAAATGATGAAAGAGTTGTGTGATAATTTCAAAATTCAGCACCATAATTCTTCTCCATATCGTCCGAAAATGAATGGGGCTGTAGAAGCAGCAAATAAGAATATCAAGAAGATCATACAGAAGATGGTGGAGACATATAAGGATTGGCATGAAATGCTTCCCTTTGCATTACATGGCTATAGAACCTCTGTTCGTACCTCAACAGGGGCAACTCCTTTCTCATTGGTGTATGGAATGGAAGCGGTACTTCCCATCGAAGTTGAAATTCCCTCGATCAAAGTCCTGATGGAAACAAAACTAGAAGAGGCAGAGTGGGTTCAATCACGATATGACCAATTGAATCTCATAGAAGAAAAAAGAATGATAGCTTTGTGTCATGGTCAGCTTTATCAGAAAAGACTCAAAAAAGCCTACGAGAAAAAAGTCCGTCCTCGAGAATTTCGAGAAGGAGAATTAGTGTTAAAGAAAATATTGCCCATGAAAAAGGATTCTCGGGGAAAATGGACTCCGAACTACGAAGGACCGTATGTTGTGAAAAAAGCTTTCTCTGGGGGAGCTCTAATACTCGCAGAAATGGATGGAGATGAGCTTTCACTTCCAGTAAACTCAGATGCAGTCAAGAAATATTATGCTTAAAAAAAAAATAGAAAATTTGGCTCGCTAGGTTGAAAACCTGAAAAGGCGACCTAGGCAAAAATTAGAGCATCCCGATGGATTGAAAACTTGGAAAAGCGGTCCATGCAAAAGTTAGGGATAACAAAAGAATCAAGCATTTCAAGTTGGGGCAGTTATTATTCTTAGAAGTTCTAAATTACAAGAATGACTAGCGTTTGTTGTCTCTCCAACTAAAGCTAAACACACTCACCACATTGTAACCCCTGTCTCATTTGTTTTATTGCAATGAATGTACATTTTCCAATATCATTGTTCGATGTTGTGCCTTACACTCTTTCTAAACAAATTTAGTCTCATTGTTGTTTGTTCTAGCGTTTTAAAAAAAATGTTATTTTATGATAATAAATATGAGAATTTGAAATATATGAAAATATAAAAAAAAAATATCTTAAATATTTTGACGCTTGAAAATATATACACGGGAACGTGAGATATTGGGTGTATAAAAAATGAAGGGCAAGCATTTTAAATAATGTGCATTTGATTGACCTCAAGAAAAAGTGATTACACAAGAGTCGTTGATCCTTTGAATCTTATAAGTGTATAAAGTCGCATAAGGATCGGGGAAGCTAAAAGATAATAAAATAAATAAATAAAAAGGAATTTATCTTCATTACATGCATCCTACATTTTTTTCTTTCAAATATTCACACATGATTTATGCCTCTTCACTCATATTTTACATATACTCAACAACTCATTATATCATGCATAATGAGTTAATCATGCATATCTTATGTGTATATTTTATTTATATTCAACAACTTTTGTATCACATTATTCATTTCACTTTTGCATTACCACATACATGCTTCCTTTTAAAAATAAAAATAGAGCAAATTTATCTCATTTTATTTACATTCTAAATTTTAAACTCATGTTTGGTTTAGTCATCATTTTATTTATATCAATCGATCAATGCATCGGTAACCAACCCAAAGACGATCATATTACCGATCACTTTATTTTATGTCGATCTACGCATCGGGTAATCAATCCGAAGACGATCATCACTTTATTTTACGTCGATCTACGCATCGGGTAATCAATCCG
>PGTU02016097.1:0-33145 GCA_002896215.2 Cicer echinospermum | reverse complement strand
CCTAAATGTTATCAATACACAAATTGAACTTATGAATGCACAAATTGGTTAAAACCTAATTATGCACAAGAATAAGCCTAGAGAGAGACGAGAAATGACCAAAATGTTACATCCAATTACACAAATAGAACTTATTGAGTGCACAAGATTGGGTTAAAAAACCCTAATTGAAAAAAGAATAAGCTAGAGGAGGGACGCAAATGACCTAAATGTGTATCCAATGACACAAAACACACAATTGGATGGGACAAAATTGGTTAAAAACCCTAATATGGACAAGAATAAGGCCTAGGGAGGTACGAAAATGACTAAATGTTCATGCCAAAACAAACGAACGTATTGGAAAGGACAAAGGATTGTTTAAAAACCCTAATTGGACTAGAATAAGCATAGGAGGAGAAAAGTAACCTAAATATCATCCAATGTACACAAATGGAATTTTATGGATGGCACAAACATTAGGTTAAAAAACCCTAATTGACAAAGAATAAAGCCTAGGGAGGAAGAAAATGGACAAAAATGTTAAATCCAGTTACACATATGACTTAATTGAATTGCCACAAGTTGGTTAAAAACCTAATGTGACAGAATAAGCGAACAGGAAGAAAAGACCTAAATGTTTATCCAATTACACAAAATAACTTATTGTGATGCACAAGATTGGATTAAAAACCCTAATTAGGACAAGTAAAGCTAGGAGGAACGAAAATGAACAAATGTTCATCCCAAGACCAAACTACCACCTTAGGATGCACAAGATATGGGTTAAAAACCTAATTGGACAAATAAGCTGGTGACGAAATGACCTAAATGTATTCCAATTACCAAATGAACTTATAGACCAAGATTGGTTAAAAAACCCTAATGGAACAAGAATAAGTCATAGAGGACGATAAATGACTCAAAGTTCATTTCAATACACAACTCAACTTATTGATGCACAAGACGTGTTTAAAAAAACCCTAATTAACAGAATACCCGGAGGACAAAAAACTAAATGTTATATCCAATGTACAAAATGAACTTATTTAGATGCACAAGAATGGTTAAAAACCTAATTGCACAACAATAACATAAGGAGGACGAAAATGCCTAAATGGTCTTCCAATGACATCGATAACCCTAGGTCATTTTTCGTCCTCCCTAGGCTTATTCTTGTCCAATTAGGTTTTAACCAATCTTGTGCATCCAATAAGTTCATTTGTGTCATTGGATTAACATTTAGGTCATTTTCGTCCTCCCTAGGCTTATTCTTGTCCAATTAGGGTTTTTAACCAATCTTGTGCATCCAATAAGTTCATTTGTGTCATTGGATTAACATTTAGGTCATTTTCGTCCTCCCTAGGCTTATTCTTGTCCAATTAGGGTTTTTAACCAATCTTGTGCATCCAATAAGTTCATTTGTGTCATTGGATTAACATTTAGGTCATTTTCGTCCTCCCTAGGCTTATTCTTGTCTAATTAGGGTTTTTAACCAATCTTGTGCATCCAATAAGTTCATTTGTGTCCATTGGATTAACATTTAGGTCATTTTCGTCCTCCCTAGGCTTATTCTTGTCCAATTAGGGTTTTTAACCAATCTTGTGCATCCAATAAGTTCATTTGTGTCATTGGATTAACATTTAGGTCATTTTCGTCCTCCCTAGGCTTATTCTTGTCCAATTAGGGTTTTTAACCAATCTTGTGCATCCAATAAGTTCATTTGTGTCATTGGATTGAACATTTAGGTCATTTTCGTCCTCCCTAGGCTTATTCTTGTCCAATTAGGGTTTTTAACCAATCTTGTGCATCCAATAGGTGTCATTTGTGTCATTGGATTAACATTTAGGTCATTTTCGTCCTCCCTAGGTTTATTCTTGTCCAATTAGGGTTTTTTAACCAATCTTGTGCATCCAATAAGTTCATTTGTGTCATTGGATTAACATTTAGGTCATTTTCGTCCTCCCTAGGCTTATTCTTGTCCAATTAGGGTTTTTAACCAATCTTGTGCATCCAATAAGTGTGTTTGTGTCATTGGATGAACATTTAGGTCATTTTCGTCCTCCCTAGGCTTATATCTTGTCCAATTAGGGTTTTTAACCAATCTTGTGCATCCAATAAGTTCATTTGTGTCATTGGATGAACATTTAGGTCATTTTCGTCCTCCCTAGGCTTATTGTTGTCCAATTAGGGTTTTTAACCAATCTTGTGCATCCAATAAGTTCATTTGTGTCATTGGATGAACATTTAGGTCATTTTCGTCCTCCCTAGGCTTATTCTTGTCCAATTAGGGTTTTTAACCAATCTTGTGCATCCAATAAGTTCATTTGTGTCATTGGATTAACATTTAGGTCATTTTCGTCCTCCCTAGGCTTATTCTTGTCCAATTAGGGTTTTTAACCAATCTTGTGCATCCAATAGGTGTGTTTGTGTCATTGGATGAACATTTAGGTCATTTTCGTCCTCCCTAGGCTTATTCTTGTCCAATGGGTTTTTAAACAATCTTGTGCATCCAATAAGTTCATTTGTGTCATTGGATTAACATTTAGGTCATTTTCGTCCTCCCTAGGCTTATTCTTGTCCAATTAGGGTTTTTAACCAATCTTGTGCATCCAATAAGTTCATTTGTGTCATTGGATTAACATTTAGGTCATTTTCGTCCTCCCTAGGCTTATTCTTGTCCAATTAGGGTTTTTAACCAATCTTGTGCATCCAATAAGTTCATTTGTGTCATTGGATTAACATTTAGGTCATTTTCGTCCTCCCTAGGCTTATTCTTGTCCAATTAGGGTTTTTAACAAATCTTGTGCATCCAATAAGTTCATTTGTGTCATTGGATTAACATTTAGGTCATTTTCGTCCTCCCTAGCTTATTCTTGTCCAATTAGGGTTTTTTAACCAATCTTGTGCATCCAATAAGTTCATTTGTGTCATTGGATTAACATTTAGGTCATTTTCGTCCTCCCTAGGCTTATTCTTGTCCAATTAGGGTTTTTAACCAATCTTGTGCATCCAATAGTGTCATTTGTGTCATTGGATGAACATTTAGGTCATTTTCGTCCTCCCTAGGCTTATTCTTGTCCAATTAGGGTTTTTAACAATCTTGTGCATCCAATAAGTCATTTTTGTGTCATTGGATTAACATTTAGGTCATTTTCGTCCTCCCTAGGCTTATTCTTGTCCAATTAGGGTTTTTAACCAATCTTGTGCATCCAATAAGTTCATTTGTGTCATTGGATTAACATTTAGGTCATTTTCGTCCTCCCTAGGCTTATTCTTGTCCAATTAGGGTTTTTAACCAATCTTGTGCATCCAATAAGTTCATTTTGTGTCATTGGATTAACATTTAGGTCATTTTCGTCCTCCCTAGGCTTATTCTTGTCCAATTAGGGTTTTTTAACCAATCTTGTGCATCCAATAAGTTCATTTGTGTCATTGGATTAACATTTAGGTCATTTTCGTCCTCCCTAGGCTTATTCTTGTCCAATTAGGGTTTTTAACCAATCTTGTGCATCCAATAAGTTCATTTGTGTCATTGGATAACATTTAGGTCATTTTCGTCCTCCTTAGGCTTATTCTTGTCCAATTAGGGTTTTTAACCAATCTTGTGCATCCCATAAGTTCATTTGTGTCATTGGATTAACATTTAGGTCATTTTCGTCGTCCCTAGGCTTATTCTTGTCCAATTAGGGTTTTTAACCAATCTTGTGCATCCAATAAGTTCATTTGTGTCATTGGATGAACATTTAGGTCATTTTCGTCCTCCCTAGGCTTATTCTTGTCCAATTAGGGTTTTTAACCAATCTTGTGCATCCAATAAGTTCATTTGTGTCATTGGATGAACATTTAGGTCATTTTCGTCCTCCCTAGGCTTATTCTTGTCCAATTAGGGTTTTTAACCAATCTTGTGCATCCAATAAGTTCATTTGTGTCATTGGATTAACATTAGGTCATTTTCGTCCTCCCTAGGCTTATTCTTGTCCAATTAGGTTTTTTAACAAATCTTGTGCATCCAATAATTTCATTTGTGTCATTGGATTGAACATTTAGGTCATTTTCATCCTCCCTAGGCTTATTCTTGTCCAATTAGGGTTTTTTAACCAATCTTGTGCATCCAATAAGTTCATTTGTGTCATTGGATTAACATTTAGGTCATTTTCGTCCTCCTCCTAGGCTTATTCTTGTCCAATTAGGGTTTTTAACCAATCTTGTGCATCCAATAAGTTCATTTGTGTCATTGGATTAACATTTAGGTCATTTTCGTCCTCCCTAGGCTTATTCTTGTCCAATTAGGGTTTTAACCAATCTTGTGCATCCAATAAGTTCATTTGTGTCATTGGATGAACATTTAGGTCATTTTCGTCCTCCCTAGGCTTATTCTTGTCCAATTAGGGTTTTTAACCAATCTTGTGCATCCAATAGGTGTGTTTGTGTCATTGGATAAACATTTAAGTCATTTTATTTGTCCCTAGGCTTATTCTTGTCCAATTAGGGTTTTTTACCAAAATCTTGTGCATCCAATAAGTTCATTTGTGTCATTAGATTAACATTTAGGTCATTTTCCGTCCTCCCTAGGCTTATTCTTGTTCAATTAAGGTTTTTAACCAATCTTGTGCATCCAATACGTTCATTTGTGTCATTGGATTAACATTTAGGTCATTTTCGTCCTCCCTAGGCTTATTCTTGTCCAATTAGGGTTTTTAACCAATCTTGTGCATCCAATAAGTTCATTTGTGTCATTGGATTAACATTTAGGTCATTTTCGTCCTCCCTAGGCTTATTCTTGTCCAATTAGGGTTTTTAACCAATCTTGTGCATCCAATAATTGGATTCATTTGTGTCAATGGATTAACATTTGTGCATCCATTGGATGAACATTTAGCCTCCTTAGATTTATTCTTGTCCAATTAGGGTTTTTAACAATCTTGTGCATCCAATAAGTTCATTTGTGTCATTGGATTAACATTTAGGTCATTTTCGTCATCCCTAGACTTATTCTTGTCCAATTAGGGTTTTTTAACCAATCTTGTGCATCCAATAAGTTCATTTGTGTCATTGGATTAACATTTAGGTCATTTTCGTCCTCCCTAGGCTTATTCTTGTCCAATTAGGGTTTTTAACCAATCTTGTGCATCCAATAAGGTCATTTGTGTCATTGGGATTAACATTTAGGTCATTTTCGTCCTCCCTAGGCTTATTCTTGTCCAATTAGGGTTTTTAACCAATCTTGTGCATCCAATAGGTGTGTTTGTGTCATTGGATTAACATTTAGGTCATTTTCGTCCTCCCTAGGCTTATTCTGTCCAATTAGGGTTTTAACCAATCTTGTGCATCCAATAAGTTCATTTGTGTCATTGGATTAACATTTAGGTCATTTTCGTCCTCCCTAGGCTTATTCTTGTCCAATTAGGGTTTTTAACCAATCTTGTGCATCCAATAAGTTCATTTGTGTCATTGGATTAACATTTAGGTCATTTTCGTCTCCCATAGGCTTATTCTTGTCCAATTAGGGTTTTTAACCAATCTTGTGCATCCAATAAGTTCATTTGTGTCATTGGATTAACATTTAGGTCATTTTCGTCCTCCCTAGGCTTATTCTTGTCCAATTAGGGTTTTTAACCAATCTTGTGCATCCAATAGGTGTGTTTGTGTCATTGGATTAACATTTAGGTCATTTTCGTCCTCCCTAGGCTTATTCTTGTTCAATTAGGGTTTTTAACCAAATCTTGTGCATCCAATAAGTTCATTTGTGTCATTGGATTAACATTTAGGTCATTTTCGTCCTCCCTAGGCTTATTCTTGTCCAATTAGGGTTTTTAACCAATCTTGTGCATCCAATAGGTGTGTTTGTGTCATTGGATTAACATTTAGGTCATTTTCGTCCTCCCTAGGCTTATTCTTGTCCAATTAGGGTTTTTTAACCAATCTTGTGCATCCAATAAGGTCATTTGTGTCATTGGATTAACATTTAGGTCATTTTCGTCCTCCCTAGGCTTATTCTTGTCCAATTAGGGTTTTTGACCAATCTTGTGCATCCAATAAGTACATATGTGTCCTTGGATTAACATTTTAGGTCATTTTCGTCCTCCATAGGCTTATTCTTGTTTAATTAGGGTTTTTAACAAATCTTGTGCATCCTACCAATAATTTCATTTGTGTCAATTGGATTAACATTTAGGTCATATTTTTGTCCTCCCTAGGCTTATTCTTGTCCAATTAGGGGTTTTTAACCAATCTTGTGCATCCAATAAGTTCATTTGTGTCATTGGATTAACATTTAGGTCATTTTCGTCCTCCCTTGGCTTATTCTTGTCCAATTAGGGTTTTTAACCAATCTTGTGCATGCAATAGGTTGTGTTTGTGTCATTGGATTAACATTTAGGTCATTTTCGTCCTCCTAGGCTTATTCTTGTCCAAACTAGGGTTTTTGACGAATCTTGTGCATCCAATAATTTCATTTGTGTCATGGGATTAACATTTAGGTCATTTTCGTCCTCCCTAGGCTTATTCTTGTCCAATTAGGGTTTTTTAACCAATCTTGTGCACCCAATAGGTGTGTTTGTGTCATTGGATTAACATTTAGGTCATTTTCGTCCTCCTTAGGCTTATTCTTGTCCAATTAGGGTTTTTAACAAATCTTGTGCATCCAATAATTTCATTTGTGTCCTTGGAATAACATTTATGTCATTTTCGTCCTCCCTTGGCTTATTCTTGTCCAATTAGGGTTTTTAACCAATCTTATGCATCCAATAAGTTCATTTGTGTCATTGGATTAACATTTAGGTCATTTTCGTCCACCCTAGGCTTATTCTTGCCCAATTAGAGTTTTTAACCAATCTTGTGCATGCAATCGGTCATTTGTGTCATTGGATTAACATTTAGGTCATTTTCATCCTCCTTAGGCTTATTCTTGTCCAATTAGGGTTTTTTAACCAATCTTGTGCATCCAATAGGTCTATTTGTGTCAATGGCTTAACATAAAGGTCATTTTCGTCCTCCCTAGGCTTATTCTTGTCCAATTAGTGTTTTTGACCAATCTTGTGCATCCAATAAGTACATATGTTTCCTTGGATTAACTTTTAGGTCATTTTCGTCCTCCCTAGGCAAATTCTTGTCCAATTAGGGTTTTTAACCAATCTTGTGCATCCTATAATTTGATTTGTGTCCATTGGATTAACATTTAGGTCATTTTCGTCCTCCCTAGGATTATTCTAGTCCAATTAGGGTTTTACACAAATCTTGTGCATCCAATAAGTTCATTTGTGTCATTGTATTAACATTTAGGTCATTTTCGTCCTCCCTAGGCTTATTCTTGTTCAATTAGGGTTTCTAACAAATCTTGTGAATCCAATAATTTTATTTGCATCCTTAGATTAACATTTAGGTCATTTTCGTCCTCCCTAGGCTTATTCTTGTGCAATTAGGGTTTTTAACCAATCTTATGCATCCAATAAGTTCATTTGTGTCATTAGATTAACACTTATGTCATTTTCGTCCTCCCAAGGCTTATTCTAGTCCAATTACCGTTTATAGCCAATCTTGTCCATCCAATAAGTTCATTTCGGTAATTGGATTAACATTTTGGTCATTTTCGTTCTACCTAGGCTTATTCTTGCCCAATTAGGGTTTTTAACCAATCTTGTGCATGAAATAAGTGTGTTTGTGTCATTGGATTAATATTTATGTCATTTTCGTCCTCCCTAGGATTATTCTAGTCCAATTAGGGTTTTAAACAAATCTTGTGCATCCAATAAGTTCATTTATGTCAATGGATTAACATTTAGGTCATTTTTCGTCCTCCCTAGGCTTATTCTTGTCCAATTAGGGTTTTTAACCAATCTTGTGCATCCAATAGCTGTGTTTGTGTCATTGGATTAACATTTAGGTCATTTTCGTCCTCCCTAGGCTTATACTCTAGTCCAGTTAGGGTTTTTAACAAATCTTGTGCATCCAATCAGTTCATTTGCATCCTTGGATTAACATTAAGGTCTTTTTCGTCCTCCCTAGGCTTATTCTTGTTTAATTAGGGTTTTTAACAAATCTTATGAATCCAACCAATAATTTCATTTGTGTCCAGGGATTAACTTTTAGGTTATTTTCGTCATCCCTAGGCTTATTCTAGTCCAATTAGGGTTTTTAACCAATCTTCTGCATCAAATAAGTACATTTGTTTCCTTGGATTAACTTTTAGGTCATTTTCGTCCTCCCTAGGCATATTCTTGTCCAATTAGGGTTTTAAAACCAATCTTATGCATCCAATAAATTCATTTGTGTCCTGGGATTAAGATTTAGGTCATTCTCGTCCTCCTTAAACTTATTCTTGTCCAATTAGGGTTTTTTAACCAATCTTTTGCATCCAATAAGTTCATTTGTGTCATTGGATTAACATTTAGGATATTTTTGTCCTCCCTAGGCCTATTCTTGTCCAATTAGGGTTTTTAAAAAATCTTATGCATCCAATAAGTTCATTTGTGTCATGGATTAACATTTAGGACATTTTCGTCCTACCTAGGCTTATTCTTGTCCAATTAAGGTTTTTAACCAATCTTGTGCATCCAATAGGTGTGTTTGTGTCATTGGATTAACATTTAGGTCATTTTCGTCCTCCCTAGGATTATTCTAGTCAAATTAGGGTTTTAAACAAATCTTGTGCATCCAATAAGTTCATTTGTGTCATTGGAATAACATTTAGGTCGTTTTAGTCCTCCCTGGATTATTGTTGTCCAATTAGGGTTTTAACCAAACTTGGGCATCCAATAAGTTCATTTGTGTCCTTCGATTAACATTTAAGTCGTATTCGTCCTCCATAGGCTTATTCTTGTCCAATTAGGGTTTTTAACAATCTTGTGCATCCAATAGGTGTGTTTGTGTCATTGGATTAACATTTAGGTCATTTTCATCCTCCCTAGGATTATTCTTGTTCAATTAGGGTTTTTTAACAAATCTTGTGTAACACCCCAAAATTTTCATATATATTATATATATATCTTTTTAGTAATTGCTATTATTAAATTAATAATTATTCTATGTGTAAATAAATTAAATTAAATTTTATCACACTCTATTCTACTTAAATAATTATAATCTTCATTTTTATTTAATTGTTTTGACGTGACAATTACATGGAGACTATTTATGATGTCATTATTTCATAAATGGATATTTTTTTATTAGATTAGTTTCGATAATCATGAAATTGATATGTTAGATATGTTTGTTTTATTTTATTATGTGTGAGTGGTATTCTTGTCTTGCTTGATTTATTTTAGTTGATAAAATATTAGTTGAATTATTTAATTAAATTAGAATTTATATAAGTTATATCGTTTGTTAGTTTTATTTGCGACCAAAAAGTATTCATTTTAGGAGATATTATAGAGTTAGTGAAACCAACCTTTATGTATAAGTGTTTTGAAAATATTCTTGGTCCATCCTATAAAAACAAAAATTAGTGACTTGACTCATTCTTTTACTCTCCTTTATGACAAGATTTTATGACAATTCATGGTGTTTTCTTGACATAATGTGCATTAATTCATTTTAAACACCCTTAATTTATTTTTTAAAGAAAGATTATAAATTTAATTATAAGTTTTTTTGTGCAATTAAGAGAGACACACAAAAAGACTATTGTCCTTTTTGTATCTCATGCATTCATCTCTTTTAAACTAAAATTATAATTTTATTATAATTGTCTACAAAAAATAATTCTATGAAATTTTTGGTTTCGTAACTATTAGATAAAAAAAATTAAAAGGGTGATGTGACAATCTCTAATTTATTTATTTAATTAAAATTAGTGTGTGACACCCTTCAATATTTGGTGAACTCTATTAGTTAATTCAAATTAACTCATACACATAAATTTCAATTGGCTTTGTAACAACCTAATAAAATTAAAGAAATAGTAATTATTGGTAGTATAATGTTGGAATTAAGTGCACTTCAATTTTAGACAAGAAATCAATGGTAATAGTGCAACGTAAATAGCTTATATGTTCATACGTTTCCATTAGGCATCTTGTTGTCACACCTATTTGTCATTCGTACACTCTCAAAATAATTTTCTGAGTCGTAAATTCCAATATCTATCGGTGTTGAACTCATTACTGCCTCGTGAGCTATTTCTCGTGCAAATTTAAAGGTGTTAAGAAAGAAAGCGCCTAAGGTAAGGGCTTTTCCCCATGCAATGTTAGGCTAGATATTAAATTAATAGTTTGTAAGATATTGATATAAAACTTGTTGTCTTAAAAGAAAAATATTGATTTTTAATTGCCTTAAAGAATTTAACTATAATATTTTATTTTTATGAGTAATATGTTTGCTTTGATAAACTTAATTATAAATTTCGATTTTTATTATTATAACATGAGTAATATGTTTGATGTCATATATTGATGTAAAGTTATTATTTGTGTGTTGTTTATGTGTACTTAATTATAAAGCTATGATTTTTATTATGATCTCATGAGTAATATTTTTTTAGGATGTCTTTAATTTAAAGTTTCGATTTTTGTGCTATTTCATTTCAAAGTTTTGATTTTTAAGAAATCTATATGAGTCTTGGGGAATTGGTGTAAAGTCTTAATTTTAATTATGATAACATGATTAAGTTGATTTTTGTGATGTGTTTAGCGGCAAACCTTGATTTGTGTTTTAATAATATTATTTTTGTGGTTGACTAAGTGGCTTGTGATTTGTGTTTTGAATATTTTATCTATGTGGTTGTCTAAGTGATTTGGTTGGTGGTTTGTATTTTAAATATTTTTATCTTTGTGGTTGCCAAAGTGGTTGGTGATTTTCATTTTAAATATTGTTATCTTTGTGGTTGCCTAAGTGGCTAGTGATTTGTGTTCTAAATATTATCTTTGTGGTTGCCTAAGTGGCTGGTGATTTGTATTTTTAAATATTGTTATCTTTGTGGTTGCCTAAGTGGCTGGTGAATTGGATTTTAAATATTGTTATCTTTGTGGTTGCCTAAGTGGCTTGTGATTTATGTGATTATCTAATTGGGTGGTGATATGTATCTTTGAGCTTCATTATCATTTCATGACATATCATATGCATCTTTGTGGACGCCTGTGTGGCTGGTTTAATTTTCCCCATTGGTATGGGTGACTTCTGTGTGGACGCCTGTGTGGCTGGTTATATCCGGATCATATATGTTTAGGAGCATGCATGACTTGCATACATTTTTATGTTATTTTATTTTGATCTAAATATTTGCTATACGATTGCTACTTGATTTATTTAGATACATTCTATGACTTTTGATACATCTTTAAGAACTATTAAAGAATCAATTTTTTTAAAAATCTTTTATTACGAAAAGATTTTATATTTATATTTTATGGTTGTTAATTTATTATTTGGTTTAATTTTGTTGTGGGATGAACTGACCCCTTACACCAATATTTAGGTACTAATGATATCAAAAGTCGTATGAATGATGTTTGATTGGTGCACGCGCGTGGAAAAATGAGACCTTTACTTTAAAAATAATATTTTGTATTACTAAAAATTTTGTCGTACATTGTAAAGTTATTTACTTTTCATTATTGACTTTTAATAGAAATGCGGAAGTGAGATTTCATTTGCTGGTAAATAATTGAATGTAATTAATTTCAGTCAACCTTGCTTATTTTGAATTTCAATTAAAGAGACTTTATTTTATTTTGGAGCATAAGTGAATATTGATCTAATATATGGAATATTAATTTTGCAAATAAATGAATAAATAATATTTTAGTAAATTGCTATTACATTCTTCTACAAAAAAAAAATATCAAGTCATTTTCTGACGCATCTTTAAATTATTACATGATGAACTACAAAAAAAAAAAATTATAGTTATTTCTAAAAGAAAACTAATATTTTTAAGTAATTTTTGGATCAAAAAATTTGGGGCGTTACATGTGGTATTAGAGCATTAATTCTCGGACCTTGTGGGGTGGATGTGTCGTGTATGTTGCATGTATTGTGATGTCACTTGTGTTATTTGTTTGATTTTCTAATTTTTGAATTTTATTAATTACTTTAAAATTTTAATTATATGTCGTTAATTGTGTAACCTTCCTGAATTTGAATTTTTCTAATTACTTAAATTCTTATTATTGTCATTAATTATGTTAACTATTAGGTTTTCTAATAATTGAATTTTATTAACTACTTAAATTTCTATTATGTGCCATTAATTGTGTAACCTTCGTGAATCTGAATTTTACTAATTACTTAAATTCATATTATTGCCATTAGTTATGTTAACTATTTGGTTTTCTAATAATTGAATTTTATTAACTACTTAATTTTCTATTATGTGTCATTAATTGTGTAAGCATCTTGAATTTGAATATTTAAGAATTACTTAAATTCTTATTATGTGCTATTTATTATGTTAATTGTTTGGTGTTTTAATTATTGAATTTTACTTAAATTCTTATGTGTGATTAATTGTGTAACCTCCATTAATTTTTTGTCATTAAATATATGACTTAAATATTTGGTTTAATGGTGTTATTTTATTATTTATTTAGTTGTTTTCAAATTTGAAATCTCTATGTCTAGTTGTATGTTTTCTTTGCATTGTCTTTTATATTATCTAGAAATCTCCTATTTTATTTGATAGATTTTACTATCTGTTTATGAGTGTTTTTTTCTTGTTTATTAAGACTATTTTGTTTTAATAATCTTAGACTCTCTACTTCTTGTTTATGTTAAATATTTTGTGATCTAGTTATTACTTAGCTTAATTATTTTTGTTAATAATAATCATTAATATTACAAAATAATTTAATCTTCTACTTCATACAAATGAGTATTATTATGTTATAAAATATAATACTATATATTATTGTTGTTATCATTGTCTCTTTTATATTATTTTATGAAACTACAAATTTTAGTTCACTTGAATTGCAAAATATTTTAAAAAAGAATATCATTTAATTCGATATTATTATTAGTGTTAGTAATAAATTTTCCTTTTAACTTGCTTAGTTAAGATATTTTTTAATATTGCAAAGGTATTTAATAAACAAAATTGATTTTGGTTTATTTCTTAAATTAGATTTCTTAAGACAAATTTAATGTAGTTACGTTTTCTTTTGAATTTATATACATATACAATATTTTTCTTTATTTTATAATTGTTGTTTACACACATTAAGATGAAGAGTTAAGATAGTATATTGTTGTAATTATTTTACCATTAATATCATTTTTATTATTTCTATTATTGTTATTATTTGTTAACATTTAGATTTTTATTTTATGTTAAAAGTTACAAAAAAAAAAAAAGTGACTAAGAATGATTTTCCTTTGTAAACAATCATTGAATATTTTTATTACTATAAAATGAATTTTGTCTAGTTATCTAAATTAAAATATTTTTCTAGTACTTACTATTATTATCTAAATGCCGCAAATCTTAATTGTAAAATTATATTTTATTAGTTTAATTTTATCATGTTATTTATTTTTAAAAGACTGGTTGGATTAAAAAGAGTTTACAAATATATTAAAAGTCTTTTAATAATATTGATTTAGAAGAAAAAAAATATTAATATGATTATTACTAAATGAATATAAGAGCTTAATCATAGTGACTTAATTTCGAAGAAGCGACAACAATAATTTGTTTTTACTATCCTTGAGAATTTATTTTACCTATTAAAAAGTCTATCAAGATTTATTTTATTTTGGATTGTCTTTATGAGATAAGTTACAATATGTGTGTGCTATTAATAATGATAAATGTATCGAATTTATGGAATTTAATAAAATTAAATAAGTGAGTTTTATGAATATGTTAATTTTATTTGAGTTTCAATCATTTTTAATTTCATTAATAAATTTTAAGTCTTATATTATTATTATTATTGTGATTATTATTGTTATTATTATTATTATTATTATTATTATTATTATTATTATTATATTATTATTAGTATTATTATTATTATTATACATTATTATCAATGAAATGTTTGCATATTAGTATTGCCTTTGTCAAATTCTATTCTATAATAAATAAATAAATAAACACAATTATATCAATTTCTATACTGAAATGATTTTTAATGAAAGGATCTATGATTTCCCTCTTGTTCTATCTTTAAAATTTTAAAATATTGCTATCAACATATGATTCTAAATTTGCTCTATTTTAATAAATGACATCCTCAATTTTGTCTCTTTTATTTTTTCTTTATATGCCAATTGGTTTGCTTTGACTAGTTTATGTGTTTAGCAAGTAACTTTTATACAATTTAAGTTTTTATATTTTAGTTGAATTGTTGTTAATCCAGAAAATTTTGTAACACTAATGGGGATTCGAAATTTTACTTGATTTTTTAAGAGATGTGTCAATAAGTGTATGTAGCTTGTCCATTTGTTTTTCCTCTTAGTTTCGAGGACGAAACTATTTTAAGGGGGTAAGTATTGTAACACCCCAAAATTTTCATATATATTATATATATATCTTTTTAGTAATTGCTATTATTAAATTAATAATTATTCTATGTGTAAATAAATTAAATTAAATTTTATCACACTCTATTCTACTTAAATAATTATAATCTTCATTTTTTATTTAATTGTTTTGACGTGACAATTACATGGAGACTATTTATGATGTCATTATTTCATAAATGGATATTTTTTTATTAGATTAGTTTCGATAATCATGAAATTGATATGTTAGATATGTTTGTTTTATTTTGTTATGTGTGAGTGGTATTCTTGTCTTGCTTGATTTATTTTAGTTGATAAAATATTAGTTGAATTATTTAATTAAATTAGAATTTATATAAGTTATATCGTTTGTTAGTTTTATTTGCGCCCAAAAAAGTATTCATTTTAGGAGATATTATAGAGTTAGTGAAACCAACCTTTATGTATAAGTGTTTTTGAAAATATTCTTGGTCCATCCTATAAAAACAAAAATTAGTGACTTGACTCATTCTTTTACTCTCCTTTATGACAAGATTTTATGACAATTCATGGTGTTTTCTTGACATAATGTGCATTAATTCATTTTAAACACCCTTAATTTATTTTTTAAAGAAAGATTATAAATTTAATTATAAGTTTTTTTGTGCAATTAAGAGAGGACACAAAAAGACTATTGTCCTTTTTGTATCTCATGCATTCATCTTTTTAAACTAAAATTATAATTTTATTATAATTGTCTACAAAAATAATTCTATGAAATTTTTGGTTTCGTAACTATTAGATAAAAAAATTAAAAGGGTGATGTGACAATCTCTAATTTATTTATTTAATTAAAATTAGTGTGTGACACCCTTCAATATTGGTGAACTCTATTAGTTAATTCAAATTAACTCATACACATAAATTTCAATTGGCTTTGTAACAACCTAATAAAATTAAAGAAATAGTAATTATTGGTAGTATAATGTTGGAATTAAGTGCACTTCAATTTTAGACAAGAAATCAATGGTAATAGTGCAACGTAAATAGCTTATATGTTCATACGTTTCCATTAGGCATCTTGTTGTCACACCTATTTGTCATTCGTACACTCTCAAAATAATTTTCTGAGTCGTAAATTCCAATATCTATCGGTGTTGAACTCATTACTGCCTCGTGAGCTATTTCTCGTGCAAATTTAGAGGTGTTAAGAAAGAAAGCGCCTAAGGTAAGGGCTTTTCCCCATGCAATGTTAGGCTAGATATTAAAATTAATAGTTTGTAAGATATTGATATAAAACTTGTTGTCTTAAAAGAAAAATATTGATTTTTAATTGCCTTAAAGAATTTAACTATAATATTTTATTTTTATGAGTAATATGTTTGCTTTGATAAACTTAATTATAAATTTCGATTTTTATTATTATAACATGAGTAATATGTTTGATGTCATATATTTGATGTAAAGTTATTATTTGTGTGTTGTTTTTATGTGTACTTAATTATAAAGCTATGATTTTTATTATGATCTCATGAGTAATATTTTTTTTAGGATGTCTTTAATTTAAAGTTTCGATTTTTGTGCTATTTCATTTCAAAGTTTTGATTTTTAAGAAATCTATATGAGTCTTGGGGGAATTGGTGTAAAGTCTTAATTTTAATTATGATAACATGATTAAGTTGATTTTTGTGATGTGTTTAGCGGCAAACCTTGATTTGTGTTTTAATAATATTATTTTTGTGGTTGACTAAGTGGCTTGTGATTTGTGTTTTGAATATTTTATCTATGTGGTTGTCTAAGTGATTTGGTTGGTGGTTTTGTATTTTAAATATTTTTATCTTTGTGGTTGCCAAAGTGGTTGGTGATTTGCATTTTAAATATTGTTATCTTTGTGGTTGCCTAAGTGGCTAGTGATTTGTGTTCTAAATATTATCTTTGTGGTTGCCTAAGTGGCTGGTGATTTGTATTTTTAAATATTGTTATCTTTGTGGTTGCCTAAGTGGCTGGTGAATTGGATTTTAAATATTGTTATCTTTGTGGTTGCCTAAGTGGCTTGTGATTTATGTGATTATCTAATTGGGTGGTGATATGTATCTTTGAGCATCATTATCATTTCATGACATATCATATGCATCTTTGTGGACGCCTGTGTGGCTGGTTTAATTTTCCCCATTGGTATGGGTGACTTCTGTGTGGACGCCTGTGTGGCTGGTTATATCCGGATCATATATATTTAGGAGCATGCATGACTTGCATACATTTTTATGTTATTTTATTTTGATCTAATATTTGCTATACGATTGATACTTGATTTATTTAGATACATTCTATGACTTTTGATACATCTTTAAGAACTATTAAAGAATCAATTTTTTTAAAATCTTTTATTACGAAAAGATTTTATATTCATATTTTATGGTTGTTAATTTATTATTTGGTTTAATTTTGTTGTGGGATGAACTGACCCCTTACACCAATATTTAGGTACTAATGATATCAAAGTCGTATGAATGATGTTTGATTGGTGCACGCGCGTGGGAAAAATGAGACCTTTACTTTAAAAATAATATTTTGTATTACTAAAAAATTTGGTCGTACATTGTAAAGTTATTTACTTTTCATTATTGACTTTTAATAGAAATGCGGAAGTGAGATTTCATTTGCTGGTAAATAATTGAATGTAATTAATTTCAGTCAACCTTGCTTATTTTGAATTTCAATTAAAGAGACTTTATTTTATTTTGGAGCATAAGTGAATATTGATCTAATATCTGGAATATTAATTTTGCAAATAAATGAATAAAATAATATTTTAGTAAATTGCATTACATTCTCTAGAAAAAAAAAAATATCAAGTCATTTCTGACGCATCTTTAAATTATTACATGATGAACTACAATTTTCGTCCTCCCAAAAAAAAAAAATTATAGTTATTTCTTTAACCAAACTAATGCATCCAAGTAATTTTTGGTCATTGGAAAAACATTTAGGTCGTTTTTCGTCCTCCCTATGCTTATTCTTGTCCCTTAGGGTTTTAAACCAATCGTGGCATCCATGTTTATTGTGTGTCACTTTTATTAACATTTTAGGTCAATTTTTCGAATTTTGGTTAATTACTGTAAATTTTAATTATATGTCGTTAGTTGTGTAACCTTCCTGATTTTGAATTTTACTAATTACTTGAATTCTTATTATTGTCATTAATTATGTTAACTATGCTTATTTTCTAATAATTTAGAGATTTATTAACTACTTAAATTTCTATGTGCATTAATAGGGTAACCATTTGTGTCATCTGAATTTTACATTACTTAAATTCATATTCGCCTGCGTATTAATTATGTTAACTATTTGGTTTTTAATAATTGAATCTTGTTAACTAATAATTTTCTATTATGTGTCATTAATCGTGTAAGCATTTTAAATTTGAATATTTTGAATTACTTAGGGTTTTTAAATATGTGCTATTTATTAACGAATTTGTTTGGTGTTTTAATTATTGAGTTTTACTTTTGTTCATATTGTGTGATTAATTGTGTAACCTTCCATGAATTTTTGTCATTAAATATATGACTTAATATTTGGTGCATGTGGTGTTTTTTTTTTTAGTGCATTTAGTTGTGCCTAAATTTGAAATCTCTTGTCTATTCTTGTATGTTTTTCCTTGCATTGTTCTATATTACTTAGAATCTCTTCTATTTGTTTCATAGTTTTTACTATCTTTTTTATCATTTTTTTACCTGTTTAGTCGTCTCTGACTATTTATTTTTTATTATCTTGTGACATCCATCGGTGTGTTTGTCTCACCTTAATATTGTCGTTTCGTCCTACCTACTCAATTGACTTAATTAGTTTGTTAACTAATAATCATTGTGCATACAATAATTCATCTTGTGTCATCAAATGAACATTTGGTATGTTCGTAAAATATAATACTATCTATTATTTATATTATCTTATGCAAACAACAAAGTTTTAGTTCATTGAATTGCAATATAGGTTTAAAAAAGAATATCATTTAATTCGATATTATTATTAGTGTTTTAATAAATTTCTTTTAACTTGCTTAGTTAAGATATTGTGTAATATTGCAAAGGTAGGTAATAAACAAAATTCCCTTGGTTTTATTCTTTGTAATTAGATTTTTTAACCAATCTTGTGGCATCCCAATAAGGTGTGTTTGTGTCATTAACTGAAATTTAGGTGATTTCGTCTCAATAGACTCATTTAGTTCATTAATGGGTTTAACCATCTTTAAGATGAAGAGTTAATTTGTATATACTGGATAAACATTTTACCTTTCGTTCTCCTATTCTGTTGTCCAATTAGGGTTTTTACGAATCTTGTGCATCCAATAGTTCTTTTGTGTAATTGGAGAACATTTAGGTCATTTTCGTCTCCCTAGCTTATTCCCTTGTCCAGATTAGGGTTTTTAACCAATCTTTGATCAATAAGTGAATTGTGTCATGGATTAAATTATAGATCATTTCGTCTCGTCCCCATAGGGTTATTCTTGTCCAATCTTAGTGTTGTAAATGAATCTTTGCATCCAATCGTTAATTGTGTCATTGGATTTATTTTAGTTGGATTAAAAAGAGTTTACATAATATATTAGGGTTTCTTAAACCTATTGTCTTAGAAGAAAAAAATATTAATATGATTATTACTAAATGAATATAAGACCTTTATCACGGTGACTTAATTTCGAAGAAGCCGATAACAATAATTTGTTTTTACTATCCTTGAGAATTTGTTTTTACCTAATTCAAAAAGTCTATCAAGATTTACATTTTAGGTGCATTGTCCTTATTAGATATTCTTACAATATGTGTGTGCTATTAATAATGATAAATGTATCGAATTTATGGAATTTAATAAAATTAAATAAGTGATTTTTATGAATATGTTAATTTTTATTGAATTTCAATCAGGTTTTAATTTCATTAATAAATTTAAGTCTTATATTATTATTATTATTATTATTGTGATTATTATTGTTTATTATTATTATTATTATTAGTATTTTAATTATTATTATACATTATTAATAATGAATTTTGCATATTAGCATTGCTTTGTCAAATTCTATTCTATAATAAATAAATAAACACAATTAAATCAATTTCTATACTGAAATGATTTTTTAAGGACATGATCTATGATTTCCCTCTCTTGTTCTATCTTTAAAATTTTAAAATATTGCTATCAATATATGATTCTAAATTTGCTCTATTTTAATAAATGACATCCTCAATTTTGTCTCTTTTATTTTTCTTTATATGCTCATTGGTTTGCTTTGACTAGTTTATGTGTTTAGCAAGTAACTTTTATACAATTTAAGTTTTTATATTTTAGTTGAATTGTTGTTAATCCAGAAAATTTTGTAACACTAATGGGGATTCGAAATTTTACTTGATTTTTTAAGAGATGTGTCATACGTGTATGTAGCTTGTCCATTTGTTTTTCCTCTTAGTTTCGAGGACGAAACTATTTTAAGGGGGTAAGTATTGTAACACCCAAAATTTTCATATATATTATATATGTATCTTTTTAGTAATAGAAATTACTAAATTAATAATTATTCTATGTGTAAATAAATTAAATTAAATTTTATCACACTCTATTCTACTTAAATAATTATAATCTTCATTTTTATTTAATTGTTTTGACGTGACAATTACATAGGGACTATTTATGATGTCATTATTTCATAAATGGATATTTTTATTTGATTAGTTTCGATAATCATGAAATTGATGGGTTAGATATGTTTGTTTTATTTTGTTATGTGTGAGTGGTATTCTTGTCTTGCTTGATTTATTTTAGTTGATAAAATATTAGTTGAATTATTTAATTAAATTAGAATTTATATAAGTTATATTGTTTGTTAGTTTTATTTGCAACCAAATAAGTATTCATTTTTAGGAGATATTATAGAGTTAGTGAAACGAACCTTTATGTATAAGTGTTTTGAAAATATTTTTGGTCCATCCTATAAAAACAAAAATTAGTTACTTGACTCATTCTTTTACTCTCATTTATGACAAGATTTTATGACAATTCATGGTGTTTTCTTGGCATAATGTGCATTTAAACACGTTTAATGTATTTGTAAACACCTTTTTGTGCAATGAAGAGAGGACACAAAAAGACTATTGTCCTTTTTGTATCTCACGCATTCATCTCTTTTAAACTAAAATTATAATTTTATTATAATTGTCTACAAAAATAATTTTATGAAATTTTTGGTTTCGTAACTATTAGATAAAAAAATTAAAAGGGTGATGTGACAATCTCTAATTTATTTATTTAATTAAAATTAGTGTGTGACACCCTTCAATATATGGTGAACTCTATTAGTTAATCCAAATTAACTCATACATATAAATACACATGATTTCAATTGGCTTTGTAACAACCTAATAAAATTAAAGAAATAGTAATTATTGGTAGTATAATGTTGGAATTAAGTGCACTTCAATTTTAGGCAAGAAATCAATGGTAATAGTGCAACGTAAATAGCTTATATGTTCATACATTTCCATTAGGCATCTTGTGGTCACACCTATTTGTCATTCATACACTCTCAAAATAATTTTCTGAGTCGTAAATTCCAATATCTATCGGTGTTGAATTCATTACTGCCCCATGAGCTATTTCTCGTGCAAATTTAGAGGTGTTAAGAAAGAAAGCGCCTAAGGTAAGGGCTTTTCCCCATGCAATGTTAGGCTAGATATTAAATTAATAGTTTGTAAGATATTGATATAAAACTTGTTGTCTTAAAAGAAAAATATTGATTTTTAATTGCCTTAAAGAATTTAACTATAATATTTTATTTTTATGAGTAATATGTTTGCTTTGATAAACTTAATTATAAATTTCGATTTTTATTATTATAACATGAGTAATATGTTTGATGTCATATATTTGATGTAAAGTTATTATTTGTGTGTTGTTTATGTGTACTTAATTATAAAGCTATGATTTTTATTATGATCTCATGAGTAATATTTTTTTAGGATGTCTTTAATTTAAAGTTTCGATTTTTGTGCTATTTCATTTCAAAGTTTTGATTTTTAAGAAATCTATATGAGTCTTGGGGAAATTGGTGTAAAGTTTTAATTTTAATTATGATAACATGATTAAGTTGATTTTTGTGATGTGTTTAGCGGCAAACCTTGATTTGTGTTGTAATAATATTATTTTTGTGGTTGACTAAGTGGCTTGTGATTTGTGTTTTGAATATTTTATCTATGTGGTTGTCTAAGTGGTTTGGTTGGTGGTTTGTATTTTAAATATTTTTATCTTTGTGGTTGCCAAAGTGGTTGGTGATTTGCATTTTAAATATTGTTATCTTTGTGGTTGCCTAAGTGGCTAGTGATTTGTGTTCTAAATATTATCTTTGTGGTTGCCTAAGTGGCTGATGATTTGTATTTTAAATATTATTATCTTTGTGGTTGCCTAAGTGGCTGGTGAATTGGATTTTAAATATTGTTATCTTTGTGGTTGCCTAAGTGGCTTGTGATTTATGTGATTATCTAATTGGGTGGTGATATGTATCTTTGAGCATCATTATCATTTCATGACATATCATATGCATCTTTGTGGACGCCTGTATGGCTGGTTTAATTTTCCCCATTGGTATATGGTGACTTCTGTGTGGACGCCTGTGTGGCTGGTTATATCCGGATCATATATGTTTAGGAGCATGCATGACTTGCATACATTTTTATGTTATTTTATTTTGATCTAATTATTTGCTATACGATTGATACATGATTTATTTAGGTACATTCTATGACTTTTGATACATCTTTAAGAACTATTAAAGAATCAATTTTTTTAAAATCTTTTATTACGAAAAGATTTATATTCATATTTTATGGTTGTTAATTTATTATTTGGTTTAATTTTGTTGTGGGATGAACTGACCCCTTACACCAATATTTAGGTACTAATGATATCAAAAGTCGTATGAATGATGTTTGATTGGTGCACGCGCGTGGGAAAATGAGACATTTACTTTAAAAAATAATATTTTGTATTACTAAAAATTTTGTCGTACATTGTAAAATTATTTACTTTTCATTATTGACTTTTAATAGAAATGCGGAAGTGAGATTTCATTTGCTGGTAAATAATTGAATGTAATTAATTTCAGTCAACCTTGCTTATTTTGAATTTCAATTAAAGAGACTTTATTTTATTTTGGAGCATAAGTGAATATTGATCTAATATCTGGAATATTAATTTTGCAAATAAATGAATAAATAATATTTTAGTAAATTGCATTACATTCTCTTACAAAAAAAAAAAATATCAAGTCATTTGCTGACGCATCTTTAAATTATTACATGATGAACTACTTCAAAAAAAAAAATTATAGTTATTTCTAACAGAAAACTAATATTTTTAAGTAATTTTTGGATCAAAAAAAAATTTGGGGCGTTACATGTGGTATCAGAGCATTAATTCTCGGACCCTGTGGGGGTGGATGTGTCGTGTATGTTGCATGTATTGTGATGTCACTTGGGTTATTTGTTTGATTTTCTAATTTTTGAATTTTGTTAATTACTTAAAATTTTAATTATATGTCGTTAGTTGTGTAACCTTCCTGAATTTGAATTTTACTAATTACTTAAATTCTTATTATTGTCATTAATTATGTTAACTATTTGGATTTTCTAATAATTTAATTTTATTAACTACTTAAATTTCTATTATGTGCCATTAATTGTGTAACCTTCGTGAATCTGAATTTTACTAATTACTTAAATTCATATTATTGCCATTAATTATGTTAACTATTTTGGTTTTCTAATAATTGAATTTCATTAACTACTTAATTTTCTATTATGTGTCATTAATTGTGTAAGCATCTTGAAATTTGAATATTTAAGAATTACTTAAATTCTTATTATGTGCTATTTATTATGTTAATTGTTTGGTGTTTTAATTATTGAATTTTACTTAAATTCATATGTGTGATTAATTGTGTAACCTCCATGAATTTTTGTCATTAAATATATGACTTAAATATTTGGTTTAATGGTGTTATTTTATTATTTATTTAGTTGTTTTCAAATTTGAAATCTCTATGTCTAGTTGTATGTTTTCCTTGCATTGTCTTTTATATTACTTAGAAATCTTCTATTTAATTTGATAGATTTTACTATCTTTTTATGAATTTTTTACTTGTTTATCGTATGACTATTTTGTTTTAATAATCTTAGACTCTCCACTTGTTGCTCACCTTAAATGTTTTGTGATATACCTACTAATTGACTTAATTAGTTTTGTTAATAATAATCATTAATATTACAAAATAATTTAATCTTCTACTTCATACAAATGAATATTATTATGTTATAAAATATAATACTATCTATTATTTATATTATTTTTATGAAACTACAAATTTTAGTTCACTTGAATTGCAAATATTTTAAAAAAGAATATCATTTAATTCGATATTATTATTAGTGTTAGTAATAAATTTTCCTTTTAACTTGCTTAGTTAAGATATTTTTAATATTGCAAAGGTATTTAATAAACAAAATTGATTTTGGTTTTATTTCTTAAATTAGATTTCTTAAGACAAATTTAATGTAGTTACGTTTTCTTTTTGAATTTATATACATATACAATATTTTTCTTTATTTTACAATGTTGTTTACACACTTTAAGATGAAGAGTTAAGATAGTATATTATTGTAATTATTTTACCATTAATATTATTATTATTTCTATTATTGTTATTATTTGTTACCATTTAGATTTTTATTTTATGTTAAAAGTTACAAAAAAAAAAAGGGACTAAGAATGATTTTCCCTTGAAAACAATCATTGAATATTTTTATTACTATAAAATGAACTTTGTCTAGTTATCTAAATTAAAATATTTTCCTAGTATTTACTATTATTATCTAAATGCCCCAAATCTTAATTGTAAAGTTATATTTTTATTAAATTAATTTTATCATGTTATTTATTTTAAAAGACTGGTTGGATTAAAAAGAGTTTACAAATATATTAAAAGTCTTTTAATAATATTGATTTAGAAGAAAAAAATATTAATATGATTATTACTAAATGAATATAAGACCTTAATCACGGTGACTTAATTTCGAAGAAGCCGATAACAATAATTTGTTTTTACTATCCTTGAGAATTTATTTTACCTATTAAAAAGTCTATCAAGATTTATTTTATTTTGCATTGTCTTTATTAGATAAGTTACAATATGTGTGTGCTATTAATAATGATAAATGTATCGAATTTATGGAATTTAATAAAATTAAATAAGTGAGTTTTATGAATATGTTAATTTTATTTGAATTTCAATCATTTTTAATTTCATTAATAAAATTTAAGTCTTATATTATTATTATTATTATTATTGTGATTATTATTGTTTATTATTATTATTATTATTAGTATTATTATTATTATTATACATTATTAATAATGAATTTTGCATATTAGCATTGCTTTGTCAAATTCTATTCTATAATAAATAAATAAACACAATTAAATCAATTTCTATACTGAAATGATTTTTTAAGGAAATGATCTATGATTTCCCTCTTGTTCTATCTTTAAAATTTTAAAATATTGCTATCAATATATGATTCTAAATTTGCTCTATTTTAATAAATGACATCCTCAATTTTGTCTCTTTTATTTTTCTTTATATGCTCATTGGTTTGCTTTGACTAGTTTATGTGTTTAGCAAGTAACTTTTATACAATTTAAGTTTTTATATTTTAGTTGAATTGTTGTTAATCCAGAAAATTTTGTAACACTAATGGGGATTCGAAATTTTACTTGATTTTTTAAGAGATGTGTCAATACGTGTATGTAGCTTGTCCATTTGTTTTTCCTCTTAGTTTCGAGGACGAAACTATTTTAAGGGGGTAAGTATTGTAACACCCCAAAATTTTCATATATATTATATATGTATCTTTTTAGTAATAGAAATTACTAAATTAATAATTATTCTATGTGTAAATAAATTAAATTAAATTTTATCACACTCTATTCTACTTAAATAATTATAATCTTCATTTTTATTTAATTGTTTTGACGTGACAATTACATAGGGACTATTTAAGATGTCATTATTTCATAAATGGATATTTTTATTTGATTAGTTTCGATAATCATGAAATTGATGGGTTAGATATGTTTGTTTTATTTTGTTATGTGTGAGTGGTATTCTTGTCTTGCTTGATTTATTTTAGTTGATAAAATATTAGTTGAATTATTTAATTAAATTAGAATTTATATAAGTTATATTGTTTGTTAGTTTTATTTGCAACCAAATAAGTATTCATTTTAGGAGATATTATAGAGTTAGTGAAACGAACCTTTATGTATAAGTGTTTTGAAAATATTTTTGGTCCATCCTATAAAAACAAAAATTAGTTACTTGACTTATTCTTTTACTCTCATTTATGACAAGATTTTATGACAATTCATGGTGTTTTCTTGGCATAATGTGCATTTAAACACGTTTAATGTATTTGTAAACACCTTTTTGTGCAATGAAGAGAGGACACAAAAAGACTATTGTCCTTTTTGTATCTCACGCATTCATCTCTTTTAAACTAAAATTATAATTTTATTATAATTGTCTACAAAAATAATTTTATGAAATTTTTGGTTTCGTAACTATTAGATAAAAAAATTAAAAGGGTGATGTGACAATCTCTAATTTATTTATTTAATTAAAATTAGTGTGTGACACCCTTCAATATATGGTGAACTCTATTAGCTAATCCAAATTAACTCATACATATAAATACACATGATTTCAATTGGCTTTGTAACAACCTAATAAAATTAAAGAAATAGTAATTATTGGTAGTATAATGTTGGAATTAAGTGCACTTCAATTTTAGGCAAGAAATCAATGGTAATAGTGCAACGTAAATAGCTTATATGTTCATACATTTCCATTAGGCATCTTGTGGTCACACCTATTTGTCATTCATCCACTCTCAAAATAATTTTCTGAGTCGTAAATTCCAATATCTATCGGTGTTGAATTCATTACTGCCCCATGAGCTATTTTCTCGTGCAAATTTAGAGGTGTTAAGAAAGAAAGCGCCTAAGGTAAGGGCTTTTCCCCATGCAATGTTAGGCTAGATATTAAATTAATAGTTTGTAAGATATTGATATAAAACTTGTTGTCTTAAAAGAAAAATATTGATTTTTAATTGCCTTAAAGAATTTAACTATAATATTTTATTTTTATGAGTAATATGTTTGCTTTGATAAACTTAATTATAAATTTCGATTTTTATTATTATAACATGAGTAATATGTTTGATGTCATATATTTGATGTAAAGTTATTATTTGTGTGTTGTTTATGTGTACTTAATTATAAAGCTATGATTTTTATTATGATCTCATGAGTAATATTTTTTTAGGATGTCTTTAATTTAAAGTTTCGATTTTTGTGCTATTTCATTTCAAAGTTTTGATTTTTAAGAAATCTATATGAGTCTTGGGGAAATTGGTGTAAAGTTTTAATTTTAATTATGATAACATGATTAAGTTGATTTTTGTGATGTGTTTAGCGGCAAACCTTGATTTGTGTTGTAATAATATTATTTTTGTGGTTGACTAAGTGGCTTGTGATTTGTGTTTTGAATATTTTATCTATGTGGTTGTCTAAGTGGTTTGGTTGGTGGTTTGTATTTTAAATATTTTTATCTTTGTGGTTGCCAAAGTGGTTGGTGATTTGCATTTTAAATATTGTTATCTTTGTGGTTGCCTAAGTGGCTAGTGATTTGTGTTCTAAATATTATCTTTGTGGTTGCCTAAGTGGCTGATGATTTGTATTTTAAATATTATTATCTTTGTGGTTGCCTAAGTGGCTGGTGAATGGGATTTTAAATATTGTTATCTTTGTGGTTGCCTAAGTGGCTTGTGATTTATGTGATTATCTAATTGGGTGGTGATATGTATCTTTGAGCATCATTATCATTTCATGACATATCATATGCATCTTTGTGGACGCCTGTATGGCTGGTTTAATTTTCCCCATTGGTATGGGTGACTTCTGTGTGGACGCCTGTGTGGCTGGTTATATCCGGATCATATATGTTTAGGAGCATGCATGACTTGCATACATTTTTATGTTATTTTATTTTGATCTAATTATTTGCTATACGATTGATACATGATTTATTTAGGTACATTCTATGACTTTTGATACATCTTTAAGAACTATTAAAGAATCAATTTTTTTAAAATCTTTTATTACGAAAAGATTTTATATTCATATTTTATGGTTGTTAATTTATTATTTGGTTTAATTTTGTTGTGGGATGAACTGACCCCTTACACCAATATTTAGGTACTAATGATATCAAAAGTCGTATGAATGATGTTTGATTGGTGCACGCGCGTGGGAAAATGAGACATTTACTTTAAAAATAATATTTTGTATTACTAAAAATTTTGTCGTACATTGTAAAATTATTTACTTTTCATTATTGACTTTTAATAGAAATGCGGAAGTGAGATTTCATTTGCTGGTAAATAATTGAATGTAATTAATTTCAGTCAACCTTGCTTATTTTGAATTTCAATTAAAGAGACTTTATTTTATTTTGGAGCATAAGTGAATATTGATCTAATATCTGGAATATTAATTTTGCAAATAAATGAATAAATAATATTTTAGTAAATTGCATTACATTCTCTTACAAAAAAAAAAAATATCAAGTCATTTGCTGACGCATCTTTAAATTATTACATGATGAACTACTTCAAAAAAAAAAATTATAGTTATTTCTAACAGAAAACTAATATTTTTAAGTAATTTTTGGATCAAAAAAAAATTTGGGGCGTTACATGTGGTATCAGAGCATTAATTCTCGGACCCTGTGGGGGTGGATGTGTCGTGTATGTTGCATGTATTGTGATGTCACTTGCGTTATTTGTTTGATTTTCTAATTTTTGAATTTTGTTAATTACTTAAAATTTTAATTATATGTCGTTAGTTGTGTAACCTTCCTGAATTTGAAATTTACTAATTACTTAAATTCTTATTATTGTCATTAATTATGTTAACTATTTGATTTTCTAATAATTTAATTTTATTAACTACTTAAATTTCTATTATGTGCCATTAATTGTGTAACCTTCGTGAATCTGAATTTTACTAATTACTTAAATTCATATTATTGCCATTAATTATGTTAACTATTTGGTTTTCTAATAATTGAATTTTATTAACTACTTAATTTTCTATTATGTGTCATTAATTGTGTAAGCATCTTAAATTTGAATATTTAAGAATTACTTAAATTCTTAATATGTGCTATTTATTATGTTAATTGTTTGGTGTTTTAATTATTGAATTTTACTTAAATTCATATGTGTGATTAATTGTGTAACCTCCATGAATTTTTTGTCATTAAATATATGACTTAAATATTTGGTTTAATGGTGTTATTTTATTATTTATTTAGTTGTTTTCAAATTTGAAATCTCTATGTCTAGTTGTATGTTTTCCTTGCATTGTCTTTTATATTACTTAGAAATCTTCTATTTAATTTGATAGATTTTACTATCTTTTTTATGAATTTTTTACTTGTTTATCGTATGACTATTTTGTTTTAATAATCTTAGACTCTCCACTTGTTGCTCACCTTAAATGTTTTGTGATATACCTACTAATTGACTTAATTAGTTTTGTTAATAATAATCATTAATATTACAAAATAATTTAATCTTCTACTTCATACAAATGAATATTATTATGTTATAAAATATAATACTATCTATTATTATATTATTTTTATGAAACTACAAAATTTAGTTCACTTGAATTGCAAATATTTTAAAAAAGAATATCATTTAATTCGATATTATTATTAGTGTTAGTAATAAATTTTCCTTTTAACTTGCTTAGTTAAGATATTTTTAATATTGCAAAGGTATTTAATAAACAAAATTGATTTTGGTTTTATTTCTTAAATTAGATTTCTTAAGACAAATTTAATGTAGTTACGTTTCTTTTTGAATTTATATACATATACAATATTTTTCTTTATTTTACGAATGTTGTTTACACACTTTAAGATGAAGAGTTAAGATAGTATATTATTGTAATTATTTTACCATTAATATTATTATTATTTCTATTATTGTTATTATTTGTTACCATTTAGATTTTTATTTTATGTTAAAAGTTACAAAAAAAAAAAGGGACTAAGAATGATTTTCCCTTGAAAACAATCATTGAATATTTTTATTACTATAAAATGAACTTTGTCTAGTTATCTAAATTAAAATATTTTCCTAGTATTTACTATTATTATCTAAATGCCCCAAATCTTAATTGTAAAGTTATATTTTTATTAATTTAATTTTATCATGTTATTTATTTTAAAAGACTGGTTGGATTAAAAAGAGTTTACAAATATATTAAAAGTCTTTTAATAATATTGATTTAGAAGAAAAAAAATATTAATATGATTATTACTAAATGAATATAAGACCTTAATCACGGTGACTTAATTTCGAAGAAGCCGATAACAATAATTTGTTTTTACTATCCTTGAGAATTATTTTACCTATTAAAAAGTCTATCAAGATTTATTTTATTTTGCATTGTCTTTATTAGATAAGTTACAATATGTGTGTGCTATTAATAATGATAAATGTATCGAATTTATGGAATTTAATAAAATTAAATAAGTGAGTTTTATGAATATGTTAATTTTATTTGAATTTCAATCATTTTTAATTTCATTAATAAAATTTAAGTCTTATATTATATTATTATTATTATTGTGATTATTATTGTTTATTATTATTATTATTATTAGTATTATTATTATTATATACATTATTAATAATGAATTTTGCATATTAGCATTGCTTTGTCAAATTCTATTCTATAATAAATAAATAAACACAATTAAATCAATTTCTATACTGAAATGATTTTTTAAGGAAATGATCTATGATTTCCCTCTTGTTCTATCTTTAAAATTTTAAAATATTGCTATCAATATATGATTCTAAATTTGCTCTATTTTAATAAATGACATCCTCAATTTTGTCTCTTTTATTTTCTTTATATGCTCATTGGTTTGCTTTGACTAGTTTATGTGTTTAGCAAGTAACTTTTATACAATTTAAGTTTTATATATTTTAGTTGAATTGTTGTTAATCCAGAAAATTTTGTAACACTAATGGGGATTCGAAATTTTACTTGATTTTTTTAAGAGATGTGTCAATACGTGTATGTAGCTTGTCCATTTGTTTTTCCTCTTAGTTTCGAGGACGAAACTATTTTAAGGGGGTAAGTATTGTAACACCCCAAAATTTTCATATTATATTATATATGTATCTTTTTAGTAATAGAAATTACTAAATTAATAATTATTCTATGTGTAAATAAATTAAATTAAATTTTATCACACTCTATTCTACTTAAATAATTATTAATCTTCATTTTTATTTAATTGTTTTGACGTGACAATTACATAGGGACTATTTAAGATGTCATTATTTCATAAATGGATATTTTTATTTGATTAGTTTCGATAATCATGAAATTGATGGGTTAGATATGTTTGTTTTATTTTGTTATGTGTGAGTGGTATTCTTGTCTTGCTTGATTTATTTTAGTTGATAAAATATTAGTTGAATTATTTAATTAAATTAGAATTTATATAAGTTATATTGTTTGTTAGTTTTATTTGCAACCAAATAAGTATTCATTTTAGGAGATATTATAGAGTTAGTGAAACGAACCTTTATGTATAAGTGTTTTGAAAATATTTTTGGTCCATCCTATAAAAACAAAAATTAGTTACTTGACTTATCTTTTACTCTCATTTATGACAAGATTTTATGACAATTCATGGTGTTTTCTTGGCATAATGTGCATTTAAACACGTTTAATGTATTTGTAAAACACCTTTTTGTGCAATGAAGAGAGGACACAAAAAAGACTATTGTCCTTTTTGTATCTCACGCATTCATCTTCTTTTAAACTAAAATATAATTTTATTATATTGTCTACAAAAATAATTTTATGAATTTTTTGGTTTCGGTAACTATTAGATAAAAAAAATTAAAAAGGTGATGTGACAATCTCTAATTTATTTATTTAATTAAAATTAGTGTGTGTGACACCCTTCAATTATATGGTGAACTCTATTAGTTAAATCCAAATTAACTCATACATATAAATACACATGATTTCAATTGGCTTTGTAACAACCTAATAAAATTAAAGAAATAGTAATTATTGGTAGTATAATGTTGGAATTAAGTGCACTTCAATTTTAGGCAAGAAATCAATGGTAATAGTGCAACGTAAATAGCTTATATGTTCATACATTTCCATTAGGCATCTTGTGGTCACACCTATTTGTCATTCATCCACTCTCAAAATAATTTTCTGAGTCGTAAATTCCAATATCTATCGGTGTTGAATTCATTACTGCCCATGAGCATTTTTCGTGCAAATTTAGAGGTGTTAAGAAAGAAAGCGCCTAAGGTAAGGGCTTTTCCCCATGCAATGTTAGGCTAGATATTAAATTAATAGTTTGTAAGATATTGATATAAAACTTGTTGTCTTAAAAGAAAAATTGATATTTTTAATTGCCTTAAAGAATTTAACTAATAATATTTTATTTTTATGAGTAAATATGTTTGCTTGATAAACTTAATTATAAATTTCGATTTTATTATTATAACATGAGTAATATGTTTGATGTCATATATTTGATGTAAAGTTATTATTTGTGTGTTGTTTATGTGTACTTAATTATAAAGCTATGATTTTTATTATGATCTCATGAGTAATATTTTTTTAGGATGTCTTTAATTTAAAGTTTCGATTTTTGTGCTATTTCATTTCAAAGTTTTGATTTTTAAGAAATCTATATGAGTTCTTGGGGGAAATTGGTGTAAAGTTTTAATTTTAATTATGAATAACATGATTAGTTGATTTTTGTGATGTGTTTAGCGGCAAACCTTGATTTGTGTTGTAATAATATTATTTTTGTGGTTGACTAAGTGGCTTGTGATTTGTTGTTTGAAATATTTTATCTATGTGGTTGTCTAAGTGGTTTGGTTGGTGGTTTGTATTTTAAATATTTTTATCTTTGTGGTTGCCAAAGTGGTTGGTGATTTGCATTTTTAAATATTGTTATCTTTGTGTTTGCCTAAGTGGCTAGTGATTTGTGTTCAAATTATATTTTGTGGTTCCTAAGTGACTGATGATTTGTTTTTTAAATATTATTATCTTGTGGTTTGCCTAAGTGGCTGGTGAATTGGATTTTAATATTGTTATCTTCTGTGGTTGCCTAAGTGGCTCTTGTGATTTATGTGATTATCTACTTGGTGGTGATATGTATCTTGAGTATCATTATCAATTTCATGACATATCATATGCATTCTTTTTGGAAACGCCTGTATGCTGGTTTAATTTTTCCCATTGGTATGGGTTTGACTTCTGTGTGGAGCCTGTTGTGGCTGGTTTATATCCGGAGTCATTATTGTTTAGGAGCATGCATGACTTGCATACCTTTTATGTTTGATGTGTTATTTTGATCTAATTATTTGCTAATGCGATTGATTACATGATTTATTTAGGTACATTCATGGTAACTTTTGATACATCTTTAAGAACTATTAAAGAATCAATTTTTTAAAAATCTTTTATTACGAAAAGATTTATATCATATTTATGGTTG
>PGTU02016094.1:0-10577 GCA_002896215.2 Cicer echinospermum | reverse complement strand
TCTACCATAATGAAAATCATTTTTTTAAAAAAAAAAATCAGTATGAAAAACTTATTTTTCTTTGAAAAGTTACTAAAAACAACTTCCCTTTGAAAGCAGTTTTGTTAGATTTTTTTTCGGTATTATCATTTTTCAGAATAAAAGCAAATCCATTACACAGAACAAAATGAAATCAGTGACCAAACTCACCTAAGTGTGATGCGCTGGAAATATGGAATCCTACACAAACAGCAGCTGTTGCATCCAGTGAACTGGAAATATCCCCAAATGCTAGTAGAAATTTGCTCCCGTGAAAATAATACCAACAGGGCAATAGTAATGAGCAAATCTGAAGTTATCAACAACCAAAAGACTTGATGAGAAAATATGAGACCACCATCTATGTTGATCCTCCTCAATGATAGGAAGACTACAGAAATACAAGCATAACGATGCGCAGCATAGCTAAAACGAATGGCATCATTGGAGCGCAGAACCAAAAGGAATTCAAGATCAGTATCAAAATCTGGCAAGCACGTTATCGAGAGTTTCGTCCACCAAATAGGAGGAACCCAAAGAAGCTTGTTAGTAGTACACTGAAGAGCATAGAGTAAGGATGTACGCACAACCCCGTGCATCCATGAGGAATCATCGAGTTCCATTATCTATGCTGTGAACTGCAAATAAAGAATCCACCCCAGCTTCAATCACTGTATTATACATCCATGAAGAAACAGGTGGAATTTAGATAGGCTAACTGCAATCATGTCATCCTCCAACATAGAATAAAGTTACAATAATATATATATAAAAACAGTTAAAACGAGGGAAATGAGTTCTATAATAAAGGTCTGAAATTTTTTCGTACCATTGTAGTGACAGATTGTAAGCCATTCACCAGCACAGAACTACCGTAAATAGATCAAAACTGAATCAGCATCAGTAATCCTGATTCGGGAAGAGTCTCGGGCATCCGATTTTGCCACTCCACTTATAATCTTGATAATTGAGATCCCCACAGCAATGACAAGGAATACAACTGCTAATCCAACTGACAATGCAGATGTGATCTCAATGAATCTGCAACAAGAAAGAGAAAGCAGGTAAATTTGTTATAGAAGTGTCAAATGGTGTTAATGTTTGGGCGTGTACCGCAAACATATAAAGCATGGTAACAAAAACAGAAGCATTAATATCATTAATAGACAGCGACACTTAGCTGTTGATATTCATTTTGTAACCAAACCAAGCAATAAAACTTGA
Organism: Cicer echinospermum; assembly: GCA_002896215.2. Classification (NCBI taxonomy): domain Eukaryota; kingdom Viridiplantae; phylum Streptophyta; class Magnoliopsida; order Fabales; family Fabaceae; genus Cicer; species Cicer echinospermum. Next base: position 9,335 of record PGTU02016094.1, on the reverse strand, counting down.
TTTTATAGTAGACACAATTATTACTTGAGTGATAATGAGTATTGAACACAATATTGCATAAAGGATTAATTTGCTGTATCAAAATGCAACATTTATAAAAGCATCAAAAGTAAAAGAATGTTGAAACATGTTGAAGACCGAGTATATATATTCTAAATTTCAATTTCTTTAATTTTGCCACGAAATATATATTTTGAACCATAACAAAAAATGAGTAACACAGGAATCTAGAGCATCTAATATGTAATGGAATAGGAAATCTCTTCCATCTGATGCCTCCATTTTTCTTACCTAGTTTGGGATGGAAAAAATCCAACTTGTTCTGGGGCTTATTGATCTTGTTACCATTCTGTTCACTTTAGAACAATAATGGAGGGGGAAACTATCATCCATTCCATAGAGTGTTTTAGTCATCTTTCCTAACACTGTTGTCTAATCTATGGCTGGTAACTTTCAGTAAATAATTGTTTAATAAGTGAAACAACTAATAATATGTTGCTATTTTTCACACCAATTAATGCAAGAAAAGAATACTGACTCACCAATTCGCTTAAAGCTGACCAAAGGTGCAAAACACAGAATAGTGTGTAACAACAAGAACAATTGCACGTCCAGTCCACCAATGGACACCAACCATCCTTCAAGATACCAGAGATGGTGAATTCCACTTGAAGTTGTTCCAGAAATCACCATCACCTACAAGATAAAGAAAACAAAAAAACTGAATCATACAACTTAAATTTTTGTCTGAACAGATGATTTCTAATTAACTAAACCCCAAAACTGATTATGATAACATTGAAAGCAAATTTGAAGTACTAGACCTAAGTATATGTCTTCACCAATAATAATCTTGTAAACAATCACAACACAATTTCACCAGTGCTTTATGATAATCTTGTCCAACTGTTTTATATAAGCAATAATGTTTTCATAAGCAATCCTAAAATAGTTTACGGAGATAAACCCAAAACAACTTAAGACATGTCATAAGTTATTTCCATAAACTCTTCCAAAAGTCTCACTGAGTCTATGCCAACAATTAAACTCAATTAGACAATCCAACAGCCTTTAAACGAAACCAATGATAACGGTAACTGTCTCACAAGTATTGCCCGATGTCAATAAATAAAATTCAATAAGTCAATCCCAAACCACCCTAAAACCAAACAGATAATTACGTGAAAGAAATTTTAAGTTACTATACTGGTAGAATATGATCTCACAATAATAATCATGTAAACAGTCAGAACACCAATGTTATTGATTACAACACAAAACTCCATAGTGCTTGTCCCGTATCCCCAAAGGCATCTTCCATAAGACTTCCATTAGGAAGACAGATTTCCTGCCCTAGAAACCCTGATCATGAACTCAATTGACTTCTCTGTCAAAAATGCTGCTAGAAATATGGCAAGAGACCAGGCACCAGCCCTAACTTTCTAACGGCAACCGGTATAAACCCATGTTCCCAGCCCCAATAATGTTGTGGACAAATTGAAAACAGCACCAGAAAACGAAGCTCCATTGAATTCATGAAAAGCTCCAGCATTCTGCTTCTGAGGTCTTAGGTATCAAAGAGGTGCATTCTCATCAACAACTTCCTTGTTCTTCCTTGTTTCCTATTCTCTTTGACTTTCGGTGCAAGAGTCTCCATATTGTCATTTTCAGCTATCAACAAGTCTTTCTCTCATCTTTCAAAATTTCAAATCAGCTTCTTGAAACGTCTGTCAAAAACAAAAGCACCACACCATTTCTCAATTAGAGAGAAAGATTCAAACTTTGGAAACCTTCACAGAATCCAGTGGGGAAAAACAAAATCAAAATTCAAAAACTTGATACACAATAAATGTTCAATAAATCCAAAATAATAATTCAGAACCCACAATAAACTATAGTCTAAAAGCACTAAATAACAACAATACAGTGATATTTGGTCGAGTTCAACAAACCCTGCAAAAGTGCAACCCGAAAAACAAAAAGAAGAAAAAACACATTAGAAGCAAGAGAAAATGGAGTGGTGAATATGTGATATATAGATAGTAATACTACAATTTCCCTTTTTTTGGGGATTGAGAATTACAATTTTTTTTGTGAAGTCAATCAAAGAGAGAGAGGAAAAACATATATATGAATAGTATTGATTGAATTGAGTGAACGTACACTACTCTTTTTCTTTTTTTGACTCAAATAACTTATATACTACTCAAGAATTAATAAAAGTTGCGTCCGTCATAAATAAATATTCACAGTGACCATAAAAAATAAGGGTTCCATCGAGTTTCAAGCTTCAATATTAATCCTAAAAAAAGTTGCATTAATAAATTTGTTCTCTCAGTTAATTTATTGATGACTAAATTTTTGCTCGAACAATGCTAACCGATCACTTTTAGTAGACTCTCTTTTGTTTGTTGCAAATAGTCTACTGACTAGACTCACCACACTTTAAGTGTGTAAAACTATAAGAAATCTCAGATCAAAATCAGTCTTATGCATATAGATATTGGTGGAGCCATCAATTGAACTGTAATTACAGATTATAAGATATATTGATTGAGATAGACGTCTACGATTATCGAGAAGTAGAGGATGTTTGAATTGGTGGTACAATAAAATAGATAAATGAATAAAAAAATGCTAGTTAAATTTAAAAAAAACTGTAAAAATGGATTGTTTTATTACATTCATTTATACTAGTAATCAATCATAACGTTGGTGATGGCAAAGTAATAAAACTGCAAACTAATAAAACGCTCATATAAAATGTTTTGAATAATAATTCAGTAAAAAAAAAAAGTTGAATAATAGAAGCACTCGCGTTCTATAATTGTACCATAAAATGCAAAATGGAAACTCGTAAATGCAATTAACAAAGGACAATTATTAAATCCTAATAATAATAATAATGGAAGTAATTTCAATTTCAATTTCAATTTCAATTTCAATGGAACCTGTTTGGCGCGAAACAGTTTTCTGAAGAGAGCAAAAGAAGGAATGAGCGAATGCGCAGAGAAAACGATGATGAATTCGTGAAGCTCGTCGATTGGGAAGAAATGCAATGATTATAAGATTTTCATAGAGATTTTTAGATGAAATAGATTATTTTTTACATTAATAATTAATAATAATTTAATAGCAGTGATTAATTAGTAATATAATTTTTTTTGCGATTATGTATTATCAATAATAATGAAAATTATTATGGTTATAAAAAAATGAAAAAAATTTAGTTTTATCGAAATTTTTCTCCAGTCTATTACATACTTTACATATTCCTATTATAATTTAAAAATAATTTGAAGCTTACATACATAAAAAATATATTTAATTGCCTCAAATAATTAAATTTGTTCCAAACAGAAATATTTTTTCTTTTACTATTATTGAAATTTTATTTTATCTTTAATTTTGGATTCTTTTTTATAATTAAATCTAAGAATAAAGTAGTTTTCTTATTAAGAAAAAAATAAGTATTTTTCCTTATTAAGAAAAAAATAATTTATTTTTACTCGTTCAATTTATTAAAGTAAAAAATATAAATTTGTTGGACTAAAATTATAAATAAATGTCAATAAAATATCTTAAAATTAATTATTAATATTACAAAGAATATAGATCATATAATACGGTCAATAACTATATTTTCTTTGACTATGAATTTAGGTGGTTTAGGACAATTGTCAAATAAAGAAATGAATTTTAATATATGATCTTTAATTATTAATACTAAGTTTTTGAACATTGAGTTAGAAATTTAATTTAATCAAGATATTAAAGATTATATTTCCATTTGATTTAAATTATTTTATAATTATTTTATGATTATATCAATTTTGATGAAAAATAAGACTCCAGTAGTTTATAGATCAAATTTAATCTAGAGTGTCCTTAAATTTTAGTTGGACAAAATAAAAAATTGACAACAATTGTTTTAATCAAAATTAAAAATTTTAATTGATTTTTGGTATAAATAAAAATTTAGTGAAGTTTATTAATATACGAACGATATTTTGAGCCGTCCGATACAACAATCATATGCAATGACATATCACACTAAACTGAACCACCTTGGAATGAATCGAATTTCAATTTCAAAGAAGAAGAAGCAACAATCACCTCAAATTGAAGGTAGTGGCAGTGGCAGTGGCATGGCCACAATCACAGTCACAAGAGAAAATAAACTCTCTCTCTTTCCACTTCTCTCTCTTCTCTGTTTCACTTCCATCTTCATTCTTCTCTCACAGTTCAAAAACACTTCTTCATCTTCATCTTCAATTAACACTTTCTCTTCCATCACACTTTCCAATCAGGATAAACAAAAACAACAACTTCGCCATCATGTGATATCTCACACGGAAAAATGGAGCTACGACGACTCTAAGAGTTTCGAGATATGATAACGCGTCGTAAGGAGATCTTTAAAGGATGGAATTGCATCAAGGGAAATTAAATCTAACGGGTTTAGAACTTGCCAAGTGGCGTTGGAAACCTAATGGATGCAATGATCTCACTCAGTTTGATCCACATCCTAGTTTCTTAATGACTACACCGCACCACCAGCATTGGTACGATTCTCTTCTATCTCTCTTTGTTCACAAATCAGTTGATATTTCGACATGTTAGTGATCTGGTGTCATGTTTAGTTTTCTGGATACAAAATTGATTTTTGAATGTCAAAGTGTAATTTTTTAATAAAGTAGTTGAACAAAACATATATGAAGTTCAAAAATTAATATTCTGCTAGTGTTCACCCATGTTTTCATTAACTGATATTCCCAAACCTACATGAATTTAATTTTACCAGATATTGAATGTTGAACCTTAACCTATGTTAGTAGGCTAAGTGAGTTCAATTCATGTAACCTATTTTGGGTGTAACCGGAAAAAAAGGGTGAAACTTGTAAAAGTGAAAAAATAATTATAAAGATAAAAGCTGCGATTTGTGGTTTCAAGGTAGAATAGATTAAGAACATTCAAACATCTCTAAATAAATTCTTCACTTTTGGAATCAATTTTGTCGGACTCTAAAAGTGAAACCAAACATATGCTAAGTGTGTGTTTGGTTTCGCGGTGAGATTGGCATAATCAGAAGCTATGCTGTGTCTGACAAGATACCAACATATATGATTATATTCAATCACTTTAAGTTTTAGATTATTATCAAAGTCAATGTGTATGCGTCAGTGTTGTGTCTCGTGTTCGTGTATTTGTGTATGCTTCGTACTTGAAATGAAAATCAAAGTTGTGCTTTTTGGTATACTTGATAATGGGTGTGTTTCAGAAATGCAGGTTTTGTTGGGGATTCACTCAATAGGAACATGTTTGTGTCTCTTTTCTGCACTCTAAGAAGCAGTATCTCTGATGGACAGGTTAAGAAGTGGAGACCTGCTGGTGCTGACCGTGGATTTACCTTTCTCACTTACAATCTTACTATTGCTTATCACCGTACAAACCTTCTCGCACGATATGGTAGGTAAGCTAAGCTAAGCTTGCTTGCAGTCTTGTTTTTCTTATCTACAACGCCCAAACACCAGACACGATACTAACAATGACACTAACATGTAGAAACCAATAATAATTTGAAAATTTGGAAGTGATTAAATGTAACTACATGTGTTAATGTCATGTTGATGTCTGACACCGAACACGCCTTCAATACAAAGTATCGGTGCTACATAAATTGTTATGATATATGTGAATTTGCTTGTCAGATTTCTTTGAATTGATGATTGTATGATTGGTTTCAAATTGTGGTTGTGGTGTGATCCTTGATGTTGTGGAAAATTGTTGATTAATGTGATCGTAATTATGAACCACCAGTGATCCTGTTGGGCGTCCAAAAAACCTTTAGATTGTATCGTTATTCGCGGTAACATTTAAAAACTATGTGTACTACATGCTGCTGTTATTACTCAAAAATGTTGCAGAACTTTCATCCAATTTGTGATTTTTCTCCACAAGGTATGTATGTGGTTGTTGCAGAATTGCCTATGATGTGCTTGCAATTCGAATGTGATTACTCCAACTGTGGCAAACTTTTATATGCAACTATGAGTTGTGGGATTAAGCTTATTTAAAAACTATCTTCTGTGCTGCGCTCTTAATTTACTAGTTGTTTGCAGAACTTCAATCCATTTTATGTATTTCTTACTATGTATATATTATGATTTAAAGTTTAATATATAGTAGTTTTCAGGCTATTTTTTATATGTGTGCTATTTATGGAAATGTGATGGTTTACAATTGTCTTATTGCGATTATTATTGGATCTGTGTAATGAAACTGTTTGTTACACCTTGTTGCTTAGTTGTGGTTCTTTTCCTCTGTTTGATTGGATTTGATTGCAGATGGTCGGCTAGTGAGAATGGTGGTGCCTTAGAAAGTTTTGGATTCAAAGAGGGCTATAGAGTTGATGTTGATGTTCCGGATAGTACATGGGCACGAGCTGCAAGTTTCCACGATATTCTAATTTTTAACACTGGGCATTGGTAAGTAATAGTAGAGTGTTTTTATGATTTGTCGATGTGTCCTGTTTTGTATTTAGCTTCCCTCATTTCTAGTAATTGATGTTGGAAATTACAGATATTTGATAATGGGTGGGACCAGAGTTCCCAAGGGTTTGGTTTGATTTGATTGGAATGTCTTCTTGTGTGTGCATTTATTTTAAAGGTTCGCAAGCTAGCTAGCTATCCCTATTTGGTTTCATCAATCCTCTTGATCGTTGTGATTTGTTTACAATCAATGCAAATAATTCTTTCATTGCTCCGATTGCTTTTAATTTTCCTTTGTTTGAGTTGAGCTGATGTCAGAGTTGTTGTTCAACAATTTGAGATACTTTAGTTGTATGATGATCTGGTTTAACCATACATATAATTCTTTTACTGCTTATTTGTTATTTTTCTTTGTATAAGTTGATGTTTGTAGCTGTTTGTTGCAAAAATTTGATAAAATGTACTAGATTTTAATTATGTTTATCTGATTCTGCTTGGTTCATATAAACAGGTGGTGGGCCCCTTCAAAATTTGACCCTGTGAAGTCACCTATGCTTTTCTTCAAGAAGGGTGAACCAGTGATACCCCCATTACGTCCAGATCAAGGCCTTGATATGGTTTTAGAGCACATGGTAATGTCTTTTCTTTCTATTTCACTTTATAGGAACTTGGAACTTATCAATTGTTATCGATAGCTCTGAAGTTTACCTGATAGAGTAACAATTACCTAGGTATATCATGTTGATTGATCGATCCGATAGTTTTTGCTTCTACTGAATTTTGTACATCTGGTTCCATAATGATTGTTTCCTTCCATTTTTAGATGACCAATTTGTTATAAATAAGAGGAAGGTTCATGAAGATATAGAGGTCAATGTGACCTTCTCTCAACTGACACGTCGGTATGAGAATTATTTCGAGCATAGCATAGCAAGATCAAGTATTTGCAAACAATGAACCACTAAATTGAACAAGTTATATGTCTTATTAGGGAACATAGAGTTTCTGAAATCATCCTAAACTTTTTTAAGTTGAGAAATTAATTCTCTCTGGCAACTGTGATGATTAGGAACTTCTATAATAACATAAATTTTTGGTTTATTAGCTTCTCGATTCTTGGAATTACTGCAAATGCAACTATGAACATTACAGCTTATCCAAGCAGGTATGTGATTGTACAGTTTTTCTACATTCTGCATGTTTGCTTGATATGATAAGGGGTTTCTTTACGTATTTCATATGTGGAGGAAAGAGCACGACAGGCGCAGTCAAATTTCCGTACACAAATCACCTCGGCATTTGGAGGTGGAGACTGGGATCAAGGTGGATCCTGTCTAACAGGTATGACTATATCGGCAGATCACAGGTGGATCACGATTGTAGTTATTAATCATTTCATTGCTTCCTCTCGTGATGTGTACTGTTCATATATTATTTTTTTTGTGCTTAATCTGTTGAATAGCTGACTATTTAGAATTTTGTTTAGCACATTTTGTAGGTAGAGGATATCAAGTTCTGCCGTTAAAAGAATTACGAGGACTAATGTGGAGGTTCGATTATGGTCAATGCATACAGTTGTTCAAGGACTCTCAAAGGTTGGGTTCGTATTTTGAATATCACACAGTTAAGTGAGTTTAGGGCTGATGCTCACCTGCTCCCTGCTGGAATGGAAAAAACATTGATGATTGCATGAATGGTGGCTGTGACTGGAATATGACAGATACATCGGAAGTGACTTGTTTGTAGACAGACGATTCCTATTAATAGCATCAAACATAGGAGTTGATAAGTGAATTATTATGCTAAATAGAGAAGAAACAAAGCACTTCAAGTGCCATCTTGTTTTGCAGAGGGTTTTCTTGGGATTTTAATGTTTAGGAGTAACACAAATATATAGGGATAGTTTGCTTGTCTTGAATTTAAATATTTTCATGTGCCTTTGTTTCCTTTTAGTTCACGTTTCATGTGCCTTTGTCCTATCAGCATGATAATCACATTTTTCTCCCCCTTACTGATTTTTTTACTAATATTCCTCATTTTCTAAGAATTGAAAAAGTGGGAGAAAATGCATTGCAGAATAAAGTAATATTCTTGAGGTTCCTATGCATGATTAAAATTACGTAATTATTCCCCAAAATAATAGGGACCCGGTTGGACCTCAAAAAGGGGAATATTAGGGGTGCCCTTCATATTACTATAGAACTAATATATTCATCTCACCGCTTTTCTCGATAAAATTAACATATTTTGTAACATTAATTTATTTTTCAATTTTATTTTTAATGTTAAGAAAGTTGCTACTTTTCGACCAAATATAATGAGGTTGATTGTAGCAGTCCAGCCTTTGCCACAATTGAAAATAGCGACTTTTGTTTGTGAGAATTGAATCCGGTATTTGGGAGAATTGCATCTATTCATTCCTATTATCATTTGAGTTGTAGATAAATTGTGCGTCGGTATTTATCTCTTAGGTATCGACGGTAAGGATTGGATTATTTTATATTATTTTTTTAAATAATAGTATTTTAGTGTACATATTTAAAAAAATAAGATTTTATAAGATTTTACGTGTATACTAACATTCGTAATTAATGTATTATTTTTTAATATGTCTGACTAATATTAAGTGTGGACGTATTTATATATTGATTATTTTTAAATGTTTCCTATTTTAGTAATTTATTTTATAAATAATATCTTAGGATGGTAGTAATATTGTGTTTGATTTCCTTTATTTTTATATATTTGTTATGACATAGAGATTTTATATATATTTATTATGATTTAATAATTAATATAAAGTGTTGATGTTATATTTATTTATTTTACAATTTTGATTATTCT
>PGTU02016091.1:0-10423 GCA_002896215.2 Cicer echinospermum | reverse complement strand
TTTTTTTTTTACCATAGTTTTCGCCTAGGTCGCCCTTTCAGGTTTTCAACCTAGAGGGTATATTTTTCGTACCCAAATTTTTGCCTAGATTGCCTTTTCAGGTTTTCAACCTAACAGGTATTCATTATTTAAGCATAATACTTTTTTACGCGCGTCTAGTTTACAGGAAGAGCATAAATCTTTTTCCATACATATTCGTAAGGATTCAAAGCTCCCACATGAGAAAGCTTTCTTCACGACGTATGGTCCCCCATCATAGTTAGAGTCCCATTTCCCACGATAATCTTTTTGAATGGGTAAGATTTTTTTCAGCACCAGATCACCTTCCTCGGAATTCTCGAGGAATGTATTTTTTTTCTCATACGCTTCTATTCATGTCTTATTCTTGATATAGTCACCTTATGCCCATGAACTATTAAGGCGCCAGACCTTTGTTACTTCAATTCAATTCAATTGATCAAAACGCGTTTGTATCCATTCCGACTTCCTCTAGTTTAGCTTCATTATACTCTGAGCGGGGGATTTCTACTTCAATAGGTAGCACAACCTCCATCCCATATACTAAGGAAAAAGGGGTTGCCCCAGTTGAAGTGCGTACCGAAGTACGATACCCATGTAGTGCAAATGGCAACATCTCATGCCAATCTTTGTATGTTATAACCATTTTCTGAATAATTTTTTTGATGTTTTTATTTGCCGCTTCAACTGCACCATTCATTTTTGGTCTGTACGGGGACGAATTGTAGTGTTGAATTTTAAAGGTGGCACACAATTCATCCATCATTTTGTTATTTAGATTTGTGGCATTGTCAGTAATGATCTTGCTTGGTAGACCATAACGACATATTAATTCCCTTTTTATAAATTTGACTACCACATTTTTGGTTACATTGGCGTATGAAGCGGCCTCTACCCACTTGGTAAAGTAATCAATTGCCACAAAGATGAAGCGATGTCCATTTGATGCTTTCGGTTCGATCATTCCGATGACGTCTAGGCCCCACATTGAGAATGGCCAGGGCGCTGAAAGGTGTTTCAGGGCACTGGTGGGGCGTGGATTTATCAGCATATATTTGACACTTATAAATTTCCTTTACATAATTATAACAATCTTTTTCCTAGGGTGAGCCAATATATCCCGGGCCCGAAGAATCGTTCTAGACATGGCGTGTCCATTCATATGGATCCCATAAAGCCATCGTGGATATCTTGCAGAATTTCCTTCGCCTCATTAAACATCACACATCTGAGGAGTACCCAATCTGATTCCTCTTAATACAAAATATTTTCGCACAAAAAAAGCTCGCGGATACGTCTCAAAGTTCTTTTCTCATTCTCCGATATTCCGGAGGATATTCTCTTATTTATAAGATAATGTTTTGATGTCGTGATACCACGGTTTTCCGTCAGTTTCTTCTTTCCATGACATGGCGTAGCTGGATAATCTCGACTCTCCATTTTAATTGTGGGATCGTTCATCGTTTCGATTTATTTGGAACATAGATGTAAAGTAGCCAAAGCATCAGCCAATTGATTGTCTTCTCGAGGGACATGGTGAAACGTGATTTTGTCAAATACTAAAGACAATTCTTTTATGTAGGTAAAATAAGGTATTAACTTCTTATCTCGAGTTTCCCATTCTTGGTTAAGCTGATTAATGACTAGGGCTGAATCTCCATATACTTCTAGAACTTTTGCTTTTGATTCCAAAGCCGCCAAAACTCCCATGGCTCAAGCTTCATATTCTGCCATATTATTGGTACAATCAAAACACAATCGCGCCGTGATAGGTATGAACTTCTTTTTTGGAGATATTAAAACAACCCCAATCCCATGCCCCATTATGTTTGAGGCCCCGTCGAACAACAAGGTCCATTTTCCATCATCATATTCTTCAGATAAAGCCATGATACTTTCGTCTGGGAATTCACATTGCATTGATTTATAATCATCAACAGGTTGATTAGCTAGATAATCTGCTAAGGCACTCCCTTTGATGGCTTTCTGAGTAACATATGTAATATCATATTCTGATAACATCACCTGCCATCGAGCAATTCGCCCTGTGAGAGCGGGCTTTTCAAAAATGTACTTGATTGGATCCATTTTGGATATCAAATAAGTTGTATGGCAAAGCATGTATTGTCTCAAGCGATGAGCCGCCCATGCTAAGGCACAACAAGTACGTTCTAACATTGTATATCTTGTTTCAGCATCTGTAAATTTTTTACTTAGATAATAAATGGCATGCTCCTTTTTTCCTGTTTCATCATGTTGCCCCAGTACGCATCCCATGGCCCCGTCGAGGACTGTAAGATACATAATCAAGGGTCGGCCCAGAACTGGTGGGGCTAGAATTGGAGGATTTTGCAAATACTGTCGGATTTTTTCAAATGCATTTTGACATTCTTGGTTCCACACAACTGTTTGATTTTTCCGTAAAAGTTTAAATATCGGTTCACAAGTAGCAGTTAGTTGTGATATAAATCTTGAAATATAATTTAGTCTCCCAAGAAAACCGGGCGAAACTACTTTCTCTGTACTCGGGCGCTGAGGCAATTTCTGCAATGGCCTGAATCTTATCGGAGACAACCTCTATTCCTCTCTGACTCAACTACAAATCCCTAATACTTTGCCCGATCTCACCCATAGTACATCTTGGAGCGCGCTGTGAGCTTTAGCTTAAATTTCTAAAGTATTATTAGAAAGAGTTTCTTTAGATCAATAATATGTTCTTCTTCTGTTTCGGTGACTTAGCGAATCATGTTCGTCTACATAACCTTCGGACCTCTTTATGAATCCATGTCATGGAATAGGGTCTACCATAGCTCTTTTGGTAGGTCGCATCAGCGTTCTTCAGACCAAAAAGGCATTACTTTGTAACAAAACGTTCCCAAGGAGTGGTGCTGAAGTCGTTTTTCCATATCTTCAGCTGCCATCTTGAATTTGATTATACCAGAGAGAAACCCATCCATAAAAGAGAAGAGTGAATGGCGAGTGTATTATCAACCAAAATATCGATGTGAGGTAAACGGGAAATCTCTTTTAGGACTAGCTTTATTAAGGTCCCTATAATCGACACACATTCGTACTTTGGATCCTTTTTGGCACTGGTCAATATTGGTATCCATTGGGGATAAAATTTGCCACAGCGAGGAATCCTGCGTCAAATTTGTTTTTGTATTTCTTCCCTGATTTTTTAATGACATATCAGGCTTCATTCGCCTTAATTTTTGTTTCACCGGAGAAGAATCGGGTTTTAAGGGCAATCTATGCTCCACTATGCTAGTATCCAATCAGGCATATCCTGATACGACCAGGCAAAAACATCTTTGTATTCATGTAAGAGTTGGATTAGTTTGTGATATACTTTCTTCTTTAAAGATGGTGCCAACCTTAATTTCTTTCCTTCATTCTTTCAGTCCCTAGATTAACAATTTTTATCGTTCCTCAAAAGGGGCATGATACCCTGAGTTTCCCGTTCTACCGCTCTTAACAAATCTAGAGGGGGTTCATAATCTTCTTCATTATCTTTTTCTGTTTGACTAACAAGATGGTTAAGAATTATGCAACGAGATCTTAGTACAAGTCGTCTGTGAATGACTATTCCTAAATCTGCAGGATTCAAGGCTAGGATAAGGAGAAAGAAGGAGAAGAGAAAAAAAATAAAAAATAAAAAAAAGAAATAAAAAAAAATGGCGACATGAATATACAGATATGAAAGTGATAAGAAAGAACAATAAGAAAAACAAAATGAGAAATGCATTTATTGAATTCAAAGTATTGGAAAAACAACATTGTATCCATCCTAAATATAATGAAGCATCTTAAGGTCTTAGTAACAGTAATAATGCTTTTAGAATTACATTGGAAGTGCATAAATATCATAGGTGACTTGACTACTTTCCAACTCCTGATTTATGCCCCTACACCACAACGGGCGAATCCAATTGGCATCCCCATCAAACATGTTCATCTTCAGCTGTCGCAATATGGATTTCACTTGTTGGTCTTGCACTTTTTGGAAACTCCGTCGGATGTCACAGATGGGAATCCTTTCGATTCTTGGCTCTCGATTTTCAATTCGAGCTAATCTTTTTTCTATTTTTCTCTTTGACCAAATCTCCGTTTGTCATCCCTGTGGGTTTGTAACCTAAACCCCACTTATCTCTATTTTCAGGAAGTTCCCACCGGTTCTTTGAGCCCTTCTTCATCCTTCCCCAACCCGTGCCACAGTCGGTGTCCTCTACTCAACATGAACTTAGCCACCATAATAGCAGTGTTGGACATATGTGGTTCTATAGGTGTCGTTTCGACATAAGCGGTGTCGCACGATTTCTAGTGTTTGGAAGGCAGTTTTCTGAGCGTCTTTTGTTGACCTAGCAAGTCTTTATTTCGACTTTATATCCTCACTTTTCCCAGGTTGTCCTTTTGGATTTTCTGCCTCGTTGGTATTTACTTATTTTTGTACCCTAATTTTTGCCTAGGTCGCCCTTTTCAGAGTTTTCAACCTAGCGGGTATTTATTATTATTTTGTACCCTAATTTTGCCTGTAGGTCTCCCTTTCAGGTTTTCAACTAGCGGATATTTATTATTATTTTTTATACCCTAATTTTTGCATAGGTCGTCCTTTTGGATTTTCAACCTAGCGGGTCTTCATTTAGATGTAATACTTTTTGAAGCAATCAATGTGTGAAAGTAGTGATAAGTCTTCTTGAATCCATATTGGTGTAGATCATAGCAAAAACCATTTAATGTATGGTATTGGGGCTCATATAGTTGGGAGTCCACTTATGTGCTAGTCCTTTTAAATATGTGAAATCTTCTTGAGTGCTATATCTTTCTTTTGAAGCTCTGAAGTTCATATGTTCTTCTTTTTAAGATATTTTGAAATAATTGTCCTTGATATGAGGCAGTCACATTTTTCTTGACTTGAATTCGTTGGTCAACACAAATCATTACTCTTGATAAAAAGGTGCGTTTTTGTCATCTTGAACAAGTCAGCACTGCCTTATTCTATTATATATAGAAGAATAAAATGGTGCCAGTGACCCAATAATAGTCTGATTCTCAGGGAGGGTCCCACTGTTACGAGATAATATTTGGTACGAGAATTTTCTATCTAGCTTTCTTCAACATTTGATAGTAAGCAGGATGGTCATGACTTTCATTCTTGTGAGTGACTATTCTTCGTCATGACTTACTTTTAACATTGAAAAATAAAACAGCTAGAACGTCAGCTAGTTGATTATATTGTTGAGGGGAAGGACATAATTGAAGAATGACTTCAACTTTTAGACATCTGTCTAATATGTACATATAAATGAACATCTCTTATCCCAAATTTTACATTTTTGATTCATCTGGGTTGATGATTAGGTCAAATACCCAATATGCTTTCAACATTTCACTTTTGATTTGTAGGCATCTAGAATAGTCATGATAACAAAACTTCAAATTCCTCCAAGTGATTGGTATATTCAAAAGTACAATTAGATAATGATAAAGGTAAAACGACCTTTCTAGAGGGATTAACATAACGTTAACTGCATGTCCCAAACATATTGAGGTCCATCCAAATAAAGGATTTTATTTTTATCGTTCTTTATCCCATTCAGTGGAATTAATAGCATGACTGAAATTATGTAATGAAAGATCTTAGCAAACCTAATTATAACTGAACTACTTACAAATATGTATGGTACATGGTTAGAATAAGAGAAAGACATATAATGTTGGGTAATAAATGGTTAAATATATGAGAGGGGTAGAAAAGAAGAGACAACAAAATGCATTTAGTGATATTCATAATATTAAGGAAAACAAAGTGTGTCAATATAATAAAGTATCGTATGACTTTATATTTATCAATATTATGGTGTTATAGAATTAAAAATTCACAAGAAAAACCAATAATATCTTCATTGTCGACTTGCCCCTTGGATAAACTCATTAAATATATGCCAATATCATCAATGTCTTCAAACATAATGTTTAGTCGAGGTTTTTTTTTTCAATTGTCCTTAAAGGTTCATACAAGACTTGATATTTTTCTTAGAATTGGTGAATTTTTTTTTCATGACATTAAAGTAGTAAGCAATAATGATGAAAATTCAACATAGACGACCCAACTTCTAGAAGTTCACCTCGTGGTGAAAAAGTCAAAAAAAGTATGTCCATGAATTAGAAGTAGGGGAGTGGAGGATGAAGGATGAATCTCATTAGTTATCATGTTTCAGATCTTGTAGACAAGTTACTTGAGGTAGACCTACGGACTAAAGTAAAGAATTGTTGGACTTATGGAAACAAAGGGTAAACATGAGTTCTACGTGTTCATCCATGATATAGACATAAGGTCTTTCAGTTGATCCAGATAGCCTTTGTATGCTTCAATTCATCCATGATTTTAGCCCGAGAACATGTTCGGTAAGGGTGTCATGATACTTTTTTTTTCCATTTTTTTTTGAAGGAAAATGTTATGAGAATGTAAGAAAGTGAATGCAGTGATTATGTATTTTAATTAAAATATTTTATTACCTCCTAATATGCAATCACTTTTTCTAAAAAAATGAAAGAGAAAGAAGAAAAACATGTTGTAAAATAAAAATAAAAGATGAAACATGCATGATTATGCAATGCATTATGATAAAAAATAAGATATAGCTAGAGTAAGTTTTTTTTCATATATACATGTGCCCTACATGGTTCTTTTCTTAATTGATGATTTTTTTTATTGTGAACCTTTATTATGGGTTGGCTCTATAGTTCTAAATCGGTTCCTAGAGCACACAACTCAATTCCAAAAATATTAAACCAATTAATAGGTAAACTATTAAAATGGAAATATTTTAGAAAAGGTCAACTCTAGGTGAGACTTTCATGACAACCAATAGGATGTACATCCAGAAGATTATCATTACACAGTCTCTAACTTATCTTAGGTTTGCACTCAGCCCGGGTATAGAGCCCACTCATAAGTGTGTGAGTCGTGTTAGGGTAGTGTATAGAAAAATAAATAAGATAAAATAAAATCATCTGCAATAAAAATAAATTGACAAACAACATAAAATTATATTCACAATATAACAAAATAAAAATAATAAATAGGTAATCTAATAAAATAATAAATAATAAAATAAATATTATATAATTAATTAGATTGGGCTTGACTCTCAAATGTTCCCAGCGGAGTCGCCAGCTGTCGCGTCCGGTTTGTCCGCGAAAAAAAAAAATAAAAAGAGTCGCCACCAATTTTATTTTTATTAAAGGAAAAAATTGGATAAAAACCTAAAATAATATTTTTGGTTCAAAAATTTGGATTCAGGAGTCGATTACGAGTAGGGAAGTATTATCGCCCTACAACGTCCGTTAAAGACGGTTACCCTATATTTAATTATATACAAACTATTTATTTATTTATTATTTATTTTTACCCCAAAAAGAATAAAAAAAAATTAAATTATTTACATTAATGAAAGAAAAAAAAATATTTGTTTTATTAATTTGGTTTGACAAGGGAAAGACCTTGCTCCTACGTATCCCCAGGTGCAATAGGGAAATCAAAAACTCACGTAGTTCTTGGGTAGAAATATTGATGTGTTGACCGATTTATTATTATTATTTATTTATATATGTATCAAAAAAATAAAAATAAAAATGTAATAATAGTATAATGATGATAATAATAATAATAATAATAATAATAATATAATAATATTTATTCATGGATTATATTTCTATATATTTGTTTTAAAGTAAAGAAAAAAAATTCATTCTTCTTTTAAAACAATAACGTAATGTAGCGGTATGTGAACAGAACAGATGGACACGACGGTGAAATATATCTGTTAAATTTATTGCTCGTACGTTGTCGGATATGTCGCGACACAAAGGCCACCCACGATTGAGAGTAAGTAATATGGTGCGGCGAGCGAGGATGAATTTCATCCGCGGCCGCGACCATTAATTCTAATCCTAAGGGCGAAAACATTTATCTGTTGTTATGATTTTTTTTAAATTGATAAGACGTATTATGAATATTATATTACAATATGATGAAATTTAATTTTTTCGGTCTATAAAACATCAATTAGTTATATTTTATTATTATTAATTTTTTGTGTTGCAAAGAAAACAATTTTAGGATTAAACGATTCTTTAAAAAATAAAAAGCTTTACACATGAGTTTACTTTTTACAAACAGGAAAAAAAAATAGAAAGCGAAATAAAATATAAAAAAAAGGAGGCAAAAACAAAAAACAAAAGACTAATAAGCAGAAAATTAGAGAGGGAAAAAGAATATAAGAAAAATGATACCTTACTCCTAAATTGTTGTTTTGCTAGACCGATTGTTTCAAGACCAGATTTTTTCCTTCTCTTTTGCCAACTAATCTCTCTCTTTTTTATGTGCCTCTCAATTTGTGTTTTCAATTCCCCTTTTGTCTTCTTGTGGCCGACTATTTATAGACTTTTGGGTATAGATTTCAAAGACAAAAGAATAATTGTCAATTGATTACCATTAATCTATTTTGTTGGTTTCTTTTCTTTTAATTGGCCACATTATACCGATATCTTATTGCTATTGATTTCATTTCTTCGGTTTTCTTTTCTATTCAATTGATCACCATTATTCTGATTTTTTAATGACCATCCAATCAATTTATTTTTGGTTTTTTTTCATTTATTTTGAATCATCATTGCATTGATTTTTATGACCATCAATTCATTTCTTTTCAATTTCCTTTATTTTATTTCTTTATTATTATTTTTATATTTTAGAAAATAGTCTGAACATAAGAATTAAGAGGCAAACAAGACCGAAAACACTTGTGAATTGTTAAAAGCTTATATCGCCTAATTATTTATTTTTATTTTTATATTTCTTCACATATAATTATATATTTATATTATTTATTATTATTATCATTATTTCCTTTTAATAAAAAAGTAAAAATCGGACAAAATTAGGTGTCAACAGGTGGGATACAAAGATGAGCCTTTTATTTTAGCGTCGCAAGCTCAACAAGTGTTTTATGGTCACTGATCCCCTGCTGATGATAACGGTCATTGTCCATATCGACCAATAAAAATAAGTGATGATAACAATAACGATGAAGATGTTGGTAATAATATTTTCTTTGCGATATCTCAACCACGTGAAATTGATTCAACTGATGATGGTTTTATATCTTAGAAGATGATCATGATGAGGAATTTGGATTAATTCATGTTTCGTATCGTTAAGGACACACAAATATGAATCCACTAGGAAAAGAAGAAGTGAATCATAAGGTGTTTAAGTGTTTTAATACAAGCCATGTATCTAAACTCATCATATAATTTATACTAAGTTCATGTAACTTGAACTGTCAGAACTAGGTTCATGTAAATTTATACTTATCAATCTGTTTGGGGTTATCGATCACATATGGGAGTTAGATTACACAATGTCTTCGTGTTCCATCTTTTGTTGCAAGTGGACCGATAATAATAACGACGTTCGGATTGATTAGTCAAGTTCTTGCTTATCGATTTTATAGCGGTGGGATACAAAGATGAGTCTTTAGTTTCTAGTTAGTCACAAGCTCAAGCAAGTGTTTTATGTCAACTAATCCGCTGATGATAAACGGTCCATTGTCATGTCGATGAATAAAATAAGTATGATAACAATATGATGAAGATGTTGGTAATGATATTTTCTTTGCGATATCACAACACTGAAATTGATTCAACTGATGATGGTTTATATCTTAGAGATGATCATGATGAGCGGAATTTGGATAATCCATTGTTCGTATCGTTAAGGGACCACACCAATATGAATCCACTAGGAAAAGAAGAAGTGAATCCATAAGGTGTTTAAGTGTTTTTAATACAAGCCATGTAATCTAAACTCATCATATAATTTAACAAATAAGTTTCATGTAACTTGAACTGTCAGAACTAGGTTCAAGTAATTTATACTATCAATCTGTTTGATCTTGCCAGAAATGGAGCATTAGGCATTAGCTTGAAACTGTACTATGAATTGTACTTATTTTTCTGCTTATACTGATTTTTCTCTGCCATAACTAAGTCTTGAATTGATTATATTGATTTTCTGCCAGAATACTAAGTCCATGTAATTTAATACTTATACTAACTTTGAAATGTACTTGATATTTCTGCTTTGTAACGTCTTATGATTGATTGAGAAATTAGCATTTAACTGAACTGAATTTATATAAGCCATGTTTGGCTGGGACATATTCCTTCCTTGAACTTGAACTGATCCCAGATCTAAACAGAATCATGTAATTAGCATTTAGCATTTAAGCATTTAACTTGAATTGAATTTGAAATTTAGCATTTAACATTTAGTGTTTAACTTGAACTTATGCATGTAAAATTAATATAATATATATGTATTTAACTAATTATTTGA
>PGTU02016090.1:0-15886 GCA_002896215.2 Cicer echinospermum | reverse complement strand
AAAAATAGAGAGATTAGTAGGCAAAGAGAAGAAGAAAATCTGATCTTGAAACAATCGGTCTAGCAAAACAACAATTCAGGAGTAAGGTATCATTTTTCTTATATTTTTTCTCTCTAATTTTCTGCTTATTAGTCTTTTGTTTTGTTTTTTGCATCTTTTTTTAAATATATTTTATTTCGCTTTTCTTTTTTTTTTCCTGTTTGTAAAAAGTAAACTCATGTGTTAAGCTTTTATTTTTTTAAAGAATCGTTTATTCCTAAAATTGTTTTCTTTGCAACACAAAAATAATAATAAAAAAATATAACTAATTGATGTTTATAGGCCGAGAAAATAAATTGCACCATATTGTAATATAATATTCATAATACGTCTTTATAACTAAAAAAAAATCATAACAACAGATAAATGTTTTCACCTTTAGGATTAGAATTAATGGTCGCGGCCGCCGGATGAAATTCATCCTCGCTCGCCGCACCATATTACTCACTCTCAATCGTGGGTGGCCTTTGTGTCGCGACATATCCGACAACGTACGAGCAAATAATTTAACAGATTATTTCACCGTCGTGTCCATCTGTCTCGTTCACATACCGCCACATTACGTTATTTTTTTTAAAGAAAGAATTAATTTTTTTTCTTTACTTTAAAACAAATATAGAAGATATAATCCATGAATAATATTATTATTATTATTATTATTATTATTATTATTTATTATTATTATTATTATTACTATTATTACATTTTATTATCATCATTATTTTATTTTGATACATACATATATAAATAAAATAATATATAAAATCGGTCAACACATAAATATTTTCTACCCAAGAACTACGTGAGTTTTGATTTCCCTATTGCACCTGGGGATACGTAGGAGCAAGGTCTTTCCCCTTGTCAAACCAAATTAATAAAACAAATATTTTTTTTTCTTTCATTAATGTAAATAATTTAATTTTTTATTATTCTTTTTGGGGTAAAAATAAATAAATAAATAAATAGTAGTTTTGTATATAATTAATTATAGGGTAACCGTTTTAACGGACGTTGTAGGGTGATAATACTTCCCTACTCGTAATCGACTCCCGAATCCAAATTTTTGATTCAAAAATATTATTTTAGGTTTTATCCAATTTTCCTTTAATAAAAATAAAATTGGTGGCGACTCTTTTTTTTTTCGCGGACAAACCGGACGCGACAGCTGGCGACTCCGCTGGGGGATATTTGAGAGTCAAGCCCAATCTAATTAATTATATATAGTTATTTTATTATTTATTATTTTATTTATATTACCCCTATTATTATTTTTATTTTGTTATATTGTGAATATAATTTTATGTGTTTTGTCAATTTATTTTTATTGCAATGATTTTTTTTTATCTTATTTATTTTTCTATACACTACCCTAACACGACTCACACACTTATGAGTGGGCTCTATACCCGGGCTGAGTGCAAACCTAAGATAAGTTAGAGACTGTGTAATGATAATCTTCTGGATGTACATCCTGTTTGGTTGTCATGAAAGTCTCACCTAGAGTTGACCTTTTCTAAAATATTTCCATTTTAATAGTTTACCTATTAATTGGTTTAATATTTTGGAATTGAGTTGTGTGCTCTAGGAACCGATTTAGAACTATAGAGCCACCCATAATAAAGGTTCACAATAAAAAAAACCATCAATTAAGAAAAGAACCATGTAGGGCACATGTATATATGGAAAAAAAACTTACTCTAGCTATATCTTATTTTTATCATAATGCATTGCATAATCATGCATGTTTCATCTTTTATTTTATTTTACAACATGTTTTTCTTCTTCTCTTCATTTTTTTAGAAAAAGTGATTGCATATTAGGAGGTAATAAAATATTTCAATTAAATGCATAATCATTGCATTCACTTTCTTACATTCTCATAACATTTTCCTTCAAAAAAAAAATGAAAAAAAGCAAAAAAAAAAAAAAAAAAAAGTATCATGACACCCTTACCGAACATGTTCTCGGGCTAAAATCATGGATGAATTGAAGCATACAAAGGCTATCTGGATCAACTGAAAGACCCTATGTCTATATCATGGATGAACATCAATAAGTATAAACAAGATTATCTAAATCATGGATGAATACGTAGAACTCATGTTTACCCTTTGATTTCATAAGTCCAACAATTTTTACCTTTAGTCTAGGTCTACCTCAAGTAACTTGTCTACAAGATCTGAACATGATACTAATGAGATTCATCTTCATTCTTCCCTCCCTACTTCTAAGTCATGGACATACTTTTTTGACTTTTCACCACAGGTGAACTTCTAGAAGTTGGGTCGTCTATGTTGAACTTTCATCATTATCGCTTACTACTTTAATGTCATGAAAAAAAATTTCACCAATCTAAAGAAAAATATCAAGTCTTGTGTGAACCTTCAAGGACAATTGAAAAAAAACCTCGACTAAACATTATGTTGAAGACATTGATGATATTGCATATATTTAATGAGTTTATCCAAGGGGCAAAGTCGACAATGAAGATATTATCGGTTTCTCTTGTGAATTTTAATTCTACAGCACCAATAATATTGATAAATATAAAGTCTTATGATACTTTATTATATTGACACACTTTTGTTTCCTTAATATTATGAATATCACTAAATGCATTTTGTTGTCTCTTCCTTTCTACCCCTCATATATTTAACCATTTATTACCCAACATTATATGTCTTTCTCTTATTCTAACCATGTACCATACATATTTGTAAGTAGTTCAGTTATAAATAAGTTTGCTAAGATTTCATTACATAATTTCAGTCATGCTATTAATTCCACTGAATGGGATGAGAACGATAAAAATAAAATCCCTTATTTGGATGGACCTCAATATGTTGGGACATGCAGTTAACGTTATGTTAATCCCCTAGAAATGTCGTTTTATCTTTATCATTATCTAATTGTACTTTGAATATACCAATCACTTGGAGGAATTTGAAGTTTGTACCATGACTATTCTAGATGCCTACAAATCAAAAGTGAAATGTTGAAAGCATATTGGGATTTGACCTAATCATCAACCAGATGAATCAAAAATGTAAAATTTGGGATAAGAAGATGTTCATTTATATGTACATATTAGACAAATGTCTAAAAGTTGAAGTCATTTTCCATTATGTCCTTCCCCTCAACAATATAATCAAGTAGCTGACGTTCTAGCTGTTTTATTTTCAATGTTAAAAGTAAGTCATGATGAAGAATAGTCACTCACAAGAATGAAAGTCACGACCATCCTGCTTACTATCAAATGTAGAAGAAAGCTAGATAGAAAATTATCGTACCAAATATTATCTCGTAATAGTGGGACACCCTCCTTGAGAATCAGACTATAATTGGGGCACCCTTTTATTCTTATTATATAGAATAAAGGCAATGCGACTCGTTCAAACAAAAAATCATTTTATCAAGAGTAATGATCTGTGTTGACCAACAGAATTCAAGTCAAGAAAAATGTTGGTTGCCTCAAATCAAGGACAATTATTTCAAAATATCTTAAAAGAAGAACATATGAACTTCGGAGCTTCAAAAGAAAGAATTAGCACTCAAGAAGATTTCACATATTTAAAAGGACTAGCACATAAGTGGACTCCCAATATATGAGCCCCAATACCAATACATTCAAGTTTTTTTATGATCTACACCAATATGGATCAAGAAGACTTATCACTACTTTCACACATTGATGCTTCAAAAAGTATTACATCTAAATGAAGACCCGCTAGGTTGAAAATCCAAAAGGACGACCTAGGCAAAAATTAGGGTATAAAAAATAATAATAAATACCCGCTAGGTTGAAAACCTGAAAGGGAGACCTAGGCAAAAATTAGGGTACAAAAAATAATAATAAATACCCGCTAGGTTGAAAACCTGAAAGGGCGACCTAGGCAAAAATTAGGGTACAAAAATAAAGTAAATACCAACGAGGCAGAAAATCCAAAAGGACAACCTGGGAAAAGTGAGGATATAAAGTCGAATAAAGACTTGCTAGGTCAAAAAAAAAGAAGGGGCAACCTAGGTGAAAATGAAGGAAGACCTTTTAGGTCAAAAACCCAGAAGGGCTACCTGGTTAAAAATTAGGGCAAAAAAATAAATAAATAGAATGAAGAAGTTATAAAGGAAAATGTGCAAATAATATGGCTTACACGGATCGAAGTCGAGTCAATATATTCTGAAAGGTTGTGAAGATAAATTGAGGCAAATCATATCCTCCAAATTGGGTCAATAACGCTATTGAAATTGTGGAATGATTTATTAGCACACTTCTTTTATGAAAAATTACTAACAAATTGGGTCATTTACCCACATTAGATCACCTTATCTTCTTTTCTTTCTATAAATCATTTTTTTGTACCATATATTTTCTCATTAAATATCATTGTCTGAACCTTCATTCACTACTTTCTTGTGTTATAAATCTTTTTTGTCAAAATGCATTTTTATGATAATCATATGTTTGGGCACAAATTATGTGAACGTAAAGAGGCCAAAACTAGTATGATGTCTTTACATGTAAGGCAGTGGCAACTAAAGATTATGCCGATGATGTAAGGAAAAAATCTATTCAAAGATCAAAAGGACAATCACCACCATTTATTTGAAGTGATGCACATTTTTCATCCATGAGTCTAGGATCATGTTCGTGAAGAGGTGAAAGAAATAAAAAAAAAAAATTGAAAAAAAGTTGATTGCAAAAAAAAAAGTTAAAAAAAAAAGATGAAAATGAAGGAAAATGTTCATTCATTAAATGCATTCATGACATTTCATATATAGTGGTTAAATTTAAATTTGAGACACTAACCCACACCCTATTATTTAAGAGACGAGACATTGACCCGCATCCTCTGGTTTAAGAGCAGGGATGATTGGCCCTCATCCTCTGATTTAAGAGCTGGGATGATTGGCCTTCAGCCTCTAATTTAAGAACTAAGTCGCCCCCACAAAAACTTGATTAATATATTTGATGATGAATTCTGAGTCCCATAGGAAGCTATTACTTAAAATACTAAATGAAGCCCACGTCACTCAAGATATCACTTTTAACAAATTTGGAGGCATCGTAAATAACATTACTACTAACAATCATCTAACCTTCATAGATGACGAACTGTCTGTCGAAGAGAGACCATAACAAAGCGTTGCACGTATCAGTAATGTGCCTCGATCATATGATATAAGGAGTCCTTGTTAAAGCTTTCGATGGGAGTCGTAGAGAAATGATGGCATAAATTGAACTCCCAATGCAAATAGGTCCGGTCACTTTTGAAATCACGTTTCATTTGATGGATATCATACCCGCCTATAACTGCTTATTGAGGAGACCATGGATCCATTCTACCGATATGGTGCCATCAACCCTACATCAAAAGGTAAAGCATATGGTATATGACCAGCTGATAATCGTGTCAGAAGAGGAAGACTCGTTGGTGAGTAAGTTTTCCACCACACTGTATGTTGAGATAATAGAGTAAGCTCTGGAGACCTCCTTCCAAACACTAGAAATCGTGGGCACCGCTTTAATCGAAACTACAAAATAGAACCACATTTATCAAACACAACTATTATGGTGGTTAAATTCATGTTAAGTAGAGGGCATCATCCATGATACGGTTTGAGGAAGAATGAAGAACTTCTCAAAGGACTGATGAAATTTCATAAGAATAGAGATAAAAGGGGTTTAGATTACGAACCAACCAAAGTTGACAAGCAAAGATTGGCTAAAAAAAAAAAGTTAGCTCGGATTTAAAATTGATATCCTAGATCCGAAATGATTCCCATCTGTGACATTCAACATAGTTTCCAAAATGCATCAAAGACAAACAAAACTCATATTGCAATAGTTAGAGATGATCTTTCGATCGGTGATGCTAATTGGGTTCATCCATATAATGCAAAAGCAGAAATCAAGAATGGGGAGACAATCAAGTTGCCTATAGTATTCAATGCAATTCCTATATTTGAGAATAATCCATTAACAGATGATTGTACTAAAATCCAGCCACATAACTTTGACCATCTTACTAACCTGGCAATAAAAGATAATGAAGAAGATTTTTAATTTCCCCTAGAATTGTTAAAATCGGTAAAACAAGAAGCTAAGGGAATTATGCCCCATAAGGAACCAATAAAAAGTGATTAAAATAGAAAGGAAGTTAAAGTCGACACTATCTTAAAGAAATAAGTATATCATCAACTAATCCAACTTCTACAGGAATACAAAGATATTTTTATCTCGTCATATCAGAATATGTATGGTTTGGATACTAGCATAATGGAGCATAAATTTCCCTTAAAACCTATTTTTCTTCGATTAAACAAGAATTAAGGCGAATAAAGAGGTAAAAAAAAAACAATTTGACGCTGGGTTCTTCGATGTGGCAAATTATCCCCAATGGATAGCCAATATTGTACCTGTGTTGAAAAGGAAGGCAAAATTCGAATGTGTGTCGACTATAAGGACCTTAACAAAGCCAGTCTTAAAGATGATTTCTCGTTACCTCACATTGATATTTTGGATGACAATATGGCTCGCCATTCACTTTTTCTCCTTTACGAGTGGTTGCTAAGGATATAATCAAATCAAGATGGCTGCCTATGATATGGAAAAAACAACTTTCTTCACTGCTTATGGAACATTGTGTTACAAGGTAATGTCTTTTGGTCTAAAGAATGCTGGGGCAACCTACCAAAGAGCTATGGTAACTCTATTCCATGACATGATAAATAAGGGGATATGAGTTTATGTAGATGACATGATTGCTAAGTCACAAACAAAAGAAAAATGTGATTGATCTAAAGAAACTCTTTGAAAGATTCAGAAAGTTCAAGCTAAAATTTAACCCCTTCAAATGCACTTTAGGCGTACAGTCGGGGAAATTGTTAGAATTTTTGGTTAGTCATAAAAGAATAGAGGTTGACCCCGATAATCTTCGAGCCATTTTGGAAATGCCTCCCCAAAGTACAGAGAGAGAGAGGTTCGTGGTTTCCTTGGGAGACTAAATTATATTTCAAGATTTATATCAGAACTAACTGCCACTTGTGAATTGACCTTTAAACTTTTACGGAAAAAATCAAACAGTTGTGTGGAACGAATAATGTAACATAAAAACACAAAAAAAAAAAGTTATTTAGAAAATGGTTGTAACATACAAAGATTGGCATGGGATGTTGTCGTTGCCACTACACGGGTATCGCACCTCGATACGCACTTTAATTGGGGCAACCCCTTTTTCCCTAATATATGCGATTGAGGTTGTGCTACCCATTGAAGTAGAAATCCTCTCGCTAAGAATATTAATGGAAGTCAAACTAGAGGATTCGGAATGGGTATAAATATGTTTCGATCAATTGAATTTAATTGAAGAAAAAAGGTTGGCGGCCTTATGCCATGGGCAATTATATCAGAAAAGACTGGAAAAAAAACGTATAATAAAAAATACGTCCTCGAGAATTCCGGAAGGAGACCTGGTGCTAAAAAAAATCTTACCCATTCAAAGGATTTTCATGAGAAATGGACCCCCTAACTATGAGGGCCCATACGTCGTGAAGAAAGCTTTCTTAGGTAGGGCTTTTATCCTCACAAATATGGATATAAAAGATTTAATCCTCCTTTAAACTCAGACGCCGTAAAAAATATCACACTTAAGTAATGAATACTCGCTAGGTTGAAAACCTGAAAGGGCGACCTTGGCAAAATTAGGGTACACACAAAAAATATTTGTTGGGTTGAAAACCCGAAAGAGCGGCCTGAGAGAAGAAGAAAAATAAAAAAAAAAATAAAAAACAAAAAATATATAGTCGTAAGGATAGAATCGACAATATGGATCAAACTATGGCATGAGAAGTATTGAAAGTAAAACATATACCATACCTCGAAATAATGAATTGCAATAAAATCGGATATAGTATAGGTTGTTTACAGTACAAGGCAGACAAAATATGAGATCCAACTTCACATCACAATATTAATTCTTCTTCTTCAAAGAAAATAGAAAGCCGGAAAAACGAAAATAGAAAGAGAAAAAAAAAAAGAGATCGATATCACGCAAAAAAAAACGACCCGCAGTATAAGATCTCATCATGAAAACGAATGGTCGTGTCCCGCTAATAAAAACGACATATCATTCATTCATTCATGAAATGTTGTAAATTAAAGCCGAGAAAAGCCGGGAAAACGACTCGCACCCAGAAGCCGAGAAAACGACCGCATGTTTGAAGTCGGGAAAACGATTCGCACCCATAAGCCGAGAAAACGACCCGCATGTTGAAGCCGGAAAACGACTCGCACAGAAGCCGAGAAAACGACCGCATTGCATGGGAAAAGCAGGGTAACGACTCGCACCGGAAGCCGAGAAAACGACCCGCATGTTGAAGCCGGGAAAACGACTCGCACCCAGAAGCCGAGAAAACGACCCGCATGTTGAAGTCGGGAAAACGACTCGCACCCGAAGCCGACGACTCGCAAAGCCGACCCGCATGTTGAAGCCGGGAAAACGACTCGCACCCAGAAGCCGAGAAAACGCATGTTCGCCGGGAAAACGACTCGCCGAAGTCGTGAAAACGACCCGCATGTTGAAGCGGGAAAACGACTCGCACCCAGAAGCCGAGAAAACGACCCGCATGTTGAAAGCCGGGAAAACGACTCGCACCCGAAGCCGAGAGAAAACGACCCGCATGTTGAAGCCGGGAAAACGACTCGCACCCGAAGCCGAGAAAACGACCCGCATGTTGAAGCCGGGAAAACGACTCGCACCCGAAGCCGAGAAAACGACCCGCATGTTGAAGCCGGGAAAACGACTCGCACCCGAAGCCGAGAAAACGACCCGCATGTTGAAGCCGGGAAAACGACTCGCACCCGAAGCCGAGAAAACGACCCGCATGTTGAAGCCGGGAAAACGACTCGCACCTAGAAGCGAGAAAACGACCCACATGTTGAAGCTTGGGAAAACGACTCGCACCGAAGCCGAGAAAATGACTCGCATCTTGAAGTCGGGAAAACGAAACGAATTCTTCTAAAAATTATTTTTCGGACAAAATTAGAATTTGTTATCTTTACTTATTTTTACTTTGATTCTCAAGTAAATTCTAAGTAAGAGGGCAGCTGTTGACACCTAATTTTGTCCGATTTTTACTTTTTATTAAAAAAGGAAATAAATAATAATAATAATAATAATAATAATAATAATATAATAATAAATATATATAATAAGAAATAAAAATAAAATAATTAGGGATATAAGCTTTTAACAATCACAAGTGTTTTCGGTTCTTGTTTGCCTCTAATTCTTGTTCAGACTATTTTCTAAAATATAAAAATAATAATAAGAAAATAAAATAAAGGAAATGGAAAGAAATGAATTGATGGTCATAAAAATCGATGCAATGATGATCAAATAAATGGAAAAAAAAACCGAAAAGAAATTGATTGATGGTCATAAAAATCAGAATAATGGTGATCAATTGAATAGAAAAGAAAACCGAAGAAATGAATCAATAGCAATAAGAATTGGTATAATTGTGGCCAATTAAAAGAAAAGAAACCAACAAAAATAGATTAAATGTAATCAATTGACAATTATTCTTTTGTCTTTTGAAATCTATACCCAAAAGTCTATAAATAGTCGGCCACAAGAAGACAAAGAGGGAGAATTCGAAACACAAATTGAGAGCACATAAAAAAATAGAGAGATTAGTTGGCAAAAGAGAAGAGAAAAAATCTGATCTTGAAACAATCGGTCTAGCAAAACAACAATTCAGGAGTAAGGTATCATTTTTCTTATTTTTTTTCTCTCTAATTTTCTGCTTATTAGTCTTTTGTTTTGTTTTTGCATCTTTTTTTTAAATATATTTTTATTTCGCTTTCTATTTTTTTCCTGTTTGTAAAAAGTAACTCATGTGTTAAGCTTTTATTTTTTTAAAGAATCGTTTTAATCCTAAAATTGTTTTCTTTGCAACACAAAAATAATAATAAAAAATATAACTAATTGATGTTTATAGACCGAGAAAATAAATTGCACTATTGTAATATAATATTCATAATACGTCTTTATAACTAAAAAAAAATCGTAACAACAGATAAATGTTTTCACCCTTAGGATTAGAATTAATGGTCGCGGCCGCCGGATGAAATTCATCCTCGCTCGCCGCACCATATTACTCACTCTCAATCGTGGGTGACCTTTGTGTCGCGACATATCCGACAACGTACGAGCAAATAATTTAACAGATTATTTCACCGTCGTGTCCATCTGTCTCGTTCACGTACCGCCACATTACGTTATTTTTTTAAAAGAAAAATTAATTTTTTTTTCTTTACTTTAAAACAAATATAGAAGATATAATCCATGAATAAATTATTATTATTATTATTATTATTATTATTATTATTTTATTATCATCATCATTATTACTATTATTACATTTTTATTTTTTTTTTTTATACATATATAAATAAAAAATAATAATAAAATCGGGTCATACATAAATATTTTCTATCCAAGAACTACGTGAGTTTTGATTTCGCTATTGCACCTGGGGATACGTAAGAGCAAGGTTTTCGCTGTCAAACCAAATTAATAAAAAATATTTTTTTTCTTCATTAATGTAAATAATTTAATTTTTTTATTATTCTTTATGGGGTAAAAATAAATAAATATATAAATAATAAATAAATAAATAGTTTGTATATAATTAATTATAGGGTAACCGTTTTAACGGACGTTGTAGGGTGATAATACTTCCCTATTCGTAATCGACTCCCCGAACACAAATTTTTGGTTCAAAAATATTATTTTAGGTTTTATCAATTTTTCTTTAATAAAAATAAAATTGGGTGGCGACTCCTTTTTCGCGGACAAACTGGACGCGACACAATCCAATAATACTTCAAGTACTTTGAGAACCTTTCTGAATGATATGAAAATGAAATGCAACTACTTTGTAAAAAATCAGAATTTTGTTCAAAGTTTTTCAAGGTTTGATTCAAGAATTGTGTGTTGTTTGATATGAAGTTATGGTGTATTTATACTTCATAAACATCTCTTCAGATTCATGGCCATTGATCCAAGAGGTTTGATGAACAAATACAATGATCTATAACCATTTCAGATTTGAAAAAATTGTATTGCTTCCAGTTGTATTCGAATACAAGATGTATGTATTCGAATACACCTCTTTGTAACGTTCAGATTTATTCAAATTTTGCACCTTGTATTCAAATACATCCTTCATGTAGTCGAATATAGATTCGTGATTTTTGCCACTGACTTGCTTTTGTATTCGACTACAACAGGTCACAGTCGAAATACAGATGCAAAGGTTTTAGCTACTGACTTGTTTGTATTCGACTACAGTAGTCGCAGTCGAATACAGCTGCAAAGGTTTAGCTACTGGCTTGCTTTGTATTTGAACTACAGTAGGTCGTAGTCGAATACAGATGTGAAGCTTTTGCTTCTGACTTGCATTTGTATTCGAATACACTATATTGTATTCGAATACACCTTTGTATTTTGTCAAAAATATTAGTTTTAAGACTTTGCTAATGTAATTTTAACTTTTGAAAATACTTTATATGCATGTGTAAATATGAATGGTTCTCATGTATTTGAGGTATTGGTTGTATCATTTACCTTATTAAACATCTAATATGTTTGGATTTAAAGTTTTATCAATGAAGATATTTGAACTTCTTTTTGAGCTTGTTGCTTTGATCATATTTGTTGATCTTTTGTCTTCATCAAAAACATGTATTTTACAGAATTGATTTTGTCTCTAGATTTAATTTTAACTTGAAGTTAGAATTTAGAGCTTTTATCTCTACAATTGATTTCTAGCCTCGAATTCATTGTTTAACTCACTTTTACGTACACAAATGTATTTAAACATAAATCACTTTCTATTCAAATCACTTTTAGTCTTAATCAAGTTTATGCTTCTAGCTAAAAGAAAAGTCAAAACATCGTCTAGTTAACGCATCTAGCTAATAGATGTTGTTTTGACTTCTCTTTCCTTCTATTCGTCCATGCATCATTTTATCTTGATATCTCATTCTACCTAACTAGTAGCATAACTAATATTTTCATCTAATATGCTATAAGTAAAGACACCATTCTACTTTTTATTAGGTTTTTCTCGTTATGGACTGTTAGTCCTAGAAGATTAGGGGGTTTGGACTTTTCAACCGATAATGTTGGTAATGTTCTCTTGCAATATCAGGTACATCTTTGATATCTATGCATCCCTAGAATTTTTCTATTAACGTTAGGAATATCATATTACTTCCTAAATGATGTCTTTGAAGATAGCACATGTAGTTTTGTGAATTTGTACATGATGCCATGTGATAACTTCCTTCAAGTTAGGACTAGTTTTATTATTTTTCTCTTATTAAATAAAAATTAGGATTATATAGGTAAAATATGGGCAATTGAATGAGTGATTAGTCTTTTGTATGATCACAAAATCAAACCATAATCATAACTCAAAGTCTCTATATATACATGTTGGGTTTAGGCTCTCTTCCTATGTGGAGAAAGGCCCAATATGTGCAAGTCCATGTGTCTCACTTAACCAAGTGGAGAGAGGTCGGATTAGTGGGCGTGTAAGAGTTGAATTCAGAGAGAGAGGCAAAGAGAAAAGTGAGAGAGGAAGAGCAAACCCTATTTCGCATAAAACAGAGCAGCTGCACTAGATTCACGATTTCTCTTCGTTCACCGTCGGATCGGGCTGAAATTTGGACAGCAGGTTCGTGACTCGTGGTACTTCATTCTGACCGTTTGGATCGTCGATCAGAGGTCTGAGATGGGAGAAATTGAACTCGGACAGCAGCAGTTTTTTCTGGTTTTTTTTTTGCTGAACTTGTTCTCAATTTCATGTTTTTTTTCATCATTGGTTGGCTGATCGTTGTGCTAGTTACCTTCGTTTTTGGCTGGTTACTGAGCACGAATTGTGCCATATTAGAAACTCTCTTGTACCCATATTTTGATCATAGTGGAGCTCTATTACTGGCTTGATCCCGTGGTTGTTTACTTCTCACATTGAAGGTTTTTCCACGTTAAAAAATTATTGTGTCATTTGTGATTGGTGATTTTAGTTGCTGTGATATTTGTTGATTGCCTCCTCACAGATTCTTGCAAGTTTGGGGAAATTGATTATCCGCTGCATATTTGCTCTGTTAGAGTTGTTATTATATTTGTTGTTGAATTTCCCATCAGAGTGGCATCAGAGCTCTTTGGTTAAGGGTTGTTTGACTTGTTTGAATGATGGAGGCAAATACAAATAGAATGATTTGTTTGAATGGCACTAATTATCACTTAGGAAGGGAAAAATGAAGGATCTGTTATTTGTGAAGAATTTGCATCTTCTGTGTTTGCTACTGAGAAGCCAGAATCCAAGACTGATGAGGTTGGAGCTTTGAACATCAGCAGTCTGTGGTTTATTCGGCAATATGTAGAAGACAATGTTATAATCACATTGCTATGAGGGAACATGCAAGATCTTGTGGAAGAAGAATTGAATCTTTGTGATGCTTCTAAATCAGGGAATAATAGTTGTATTTGTTGAATCTCCTTGATGAAATTTGAGGTACAAGGAGGGGACTTCTATTTTCAGATCATTTAAATGATTTTCAAGGGCTCCTAGATCAATTGTCAGGTATGGGTATCAATTTGATGATGAAGTGTTGGGACTATGGCTACTGAATACTCTACCAGATTCTGGGAAGCTTTTTGGGTTTCAATTACAACTCAGCTCTGATGGTGTTGTCTCTTTGCAAAGTGTAAAGGGAAGTGTTCTTAATGAGGAATGAGAAGGAAGGCACAAGGTACTTCATCTCATTCCGAGGTACTTGTCACTGAGAACAGGGGCCGAAGTCAAAGAAAGGAATCGAAGGGAATAGACAGAAATAACAGAAGTGCGAGTAGAGAGAACAACAGAAGTAAGTCCAAGTCCAGACACAAGAATGTGGAGTGCAATTATTTGTCACAAAATGGGGCACATACAGAGGAACTGTTTCATATGGAAAAGGGAGAGCAAAAACAATAACAGCAAGCAGAGAGATAAGAATCATGATGATGATGACCGTGTTACTACTGCTACTTGTGATGATCTATTATTCTCCGTGACTATGACTCAGTCATCTTGTATCAGATGAGAGCATGTGGATTATTGATAGTGGTGCTACACTGCATGTTACACCAAGGAAGGAGTTCTTCACATCTTACACTTCTGGTGACTTTGGAGTGTTAAGATGGGTAATGATGGTGTGTCAAGGTAGTTGGTATTGGTGATGTTTGTTTGCAGACCAACATGGAGTGCAGTTGTTGCTTAGAGGAGTCAAACATGCTCCAGATGTTCGCTTTAAATTTGATCTCTGTGCAGATGCTTGATGATGGTGGTTATGATAATCACTTTGGTTCAGGAAAATGGAAAACTCACCAGAGGTAACTTAGTTGTGGCCAGAGGGGAGAAAATTAATAAATTGTATTGGACTAAAGCATTGGTTGCTAAAGACAGTGTGAATGCCATGGATATTGAGGCTTCTTTGTGGCACCACAGGCTTAGTCATATCAGTGAAAAGGGGCTGAATTGTTTAGCTAAAAAGGATGTACTTCGGGATTAAAGAGTGCAGAGTTGGAGAAATGTTCTCATTGCATGGCTGGTAAGCAGACTAGAGTATCCTTCAAGAACATCTTCCTCAAGGAAGTCAGAGTTGCTTGAATTGGTGCATTCTGATGTTTATGGTCGTTGAAGGTAAAGTCAATTAGTGGTGCACTTACTTTGTTACTTTATTGATGATTGTTCCAGAAAGCTTTGGGTCTATGCTTTGAAGACAAAAGAACCAAGTTCTGGAGAAATTCAAGAGTCCATGTTATGGTGGAGAACAGTTCGGCAAGACAGTTGAGAATGCATTCGTACTGACAATGGTGGTGAGTATTGTGGCCATTTGATGTTTATTGCAAGCAGCACGGTATCAGACATGAAAAGACTCTCCTAAAACCCCTCAGTTGAATGGGTTTTTTAGCAGAGAGAATGACAGACGCTGATTGAAAGAGTTAGGTGTATGCTTTCTGAAGCAAAGTTGCCTAAGCATTTCTGGGGTGAAGCATTGTACATGGCAGTGCAGTTATTAATCTGAGTCCTGCAGTCTGCTTTGAATGCTGAGGTGCCAGACAAGATTTGTTTTGGCAAGAATGTCAGGTATGATCATTTGCGTGTCTTTGGTTGCAAAGCATATGTGCATGTTCCAAAAGATGAGAGATCCAAGTTGGATGGGAAGACAAGACAGTGCATCTTTATCGGTTATGGTCAGGATGAATTTTGGGACTACAAGCTGTTTGATCCAGTTGAGAAGAAAGCTGTTAGAAGCCGTGATGTGAAGTCATGGAAGACCAAACCATTGAAGACATTGATAAGATGGAGAAGACTACACCTGAGATTGATATGGTTTGTCTGATGTTGATCTAGTTCGGATGCCTACACATGATCTGGACTACTGCTGAAGTCGAAATAATGTTCAGAATGATGAGCAACATGGTGATGTTGGTGATCAGCAGCTTGGAGATGATTTTGATGTTCCTAATGATGATGCTGAAGAAGAACATGAGATGTCACAAGATGAGGATCTTGGTGATGCTCCTGAACCACATCAAGCTTCAAGTTTGGAGGTCTACTAGGCAGAGGAAACATCCACCAGGTATCCTTCTGATGACTATGTTACCTTGACTGATGAGGCGACCTAATGTTATGATGAAGCCATGGAGAGTGACTGAAAAAAGAAGTGGTTGGATGCATGCAAGATGAAATGAAGTCTTTGCATGATAATCACACTTTTGATTTGGTGAAA
>PGTU02016088.1:0-42498 GCA_002896215.2 Cicer echinospermum | reverse complement strand
TAAGCCTAGGGAGGACAAAATAACCTAAAACGTTAATCCCAATGAAACAAATAACATATTGGATGCACAAGATTGGTTAAAAACCCAAATTGGACAAGAATAAGCCTAGGGAGGTACGAAAATGACCTAAATGTTAATCCATGGCACAAATGAACTTATTGGATGCACAAGATTCGTTAAAAACCCCAATGGGACAAGAATAAGCATAGGGAGGACGAAAATGACCTAAATGTCAAACCAATGACACAAATGAACTTATGGAAGCACAGATTGGTTAAAAATCCTAATTGGAGAAGAGTAAGCCTAGGGAGGACGAAAATGACCTAAATGTTAATTCAATGACACAAATGAACTTATTGGATGCACAAGATTGGTTAAAAACCCTAATTGGACAAGAATAAGCCTAGGGAGGACGAAAATGACCTAAATGTTAATTCAATGACACAAATGAACTTATTGGATGCACAAGATTGGTTAAAAAACCCTAATTGGACAAGAATAAGCCTAGGAGGACAAAAATAACCTAAATTTTAATCCAATGACACAAATGAACATACTGGATGCACAAGATTGGTTAAAAACCCTAATTGGACAAGAATAAGCCTAGGGAGGACGAAAATGACCTAAATGTTAATTCAATGACACAACTGAACTTATTGGATGCACAAGATTGGTTAAAAATCCAAATTGGACAAGAATAAGCCTAGGGAGGACGAAAATGACCTAAATGTTAATCCAATGACACAAACGAACTTATTGGATGCACAAGATTCGTTAAAAACCCCAATGGGACAAGAATAAGCATAGGGAGGACGAAAATGACCTAAATGTCAAACCAATGACACAAATGAACTTATTGGAAGCACAAGATTGGTTAAAAATCCTAATTGGACAAGAATAAGCCTAGGGAGGATGAAAATGACCTAAATGTTAATTCAATGACACAAATGAACTTATTGGATGCACAAGATTGGTTAAAAACCCTAATTGGACAAGAATAAGCATAGGGAGGCGAAAATGACCTAAATGTTAATTCAATGACACAAATGAACTTATTGGATGCACAAGATTGGTTAAAAACCCGAAATGGACAAGAATAAGCCTACTGAGGACAAAAATAACCTAAATTTTAATCCAATGACACAAATGAACATATTGGATGCACAAGATTGGTTAAAAACCCTAATTGGACAAGAATAAGCCTATGGAGGACGAAAATGACCTAAATGTAATTTCAATGACACAACTGAACTTATTCGATGCACAAGATTGGTTAAAAACCCTAATTGGACAAGAATAAGCCTAGGGAGGACAAAAATAACCTAAATGTTAATCCAATGAAACAAATGAACATTATTGGATGCACAAGATTGGTTAAAAACCCAAATTGGACAAGAATAAGCCTAGGGAGGACGAAAATGACCTAAATGTTAATCCAATGACACAAACGAACTTATTGGATGCACAAGATTCGTTAAAAACCCAAATGGACAAGAATAAGCATAGGGAGGACGAAAATGACCTAAATGTCAAACCAATGACACAAATGAACTTATTGGAAGCACAAGATTGGTTAAAAATCCTAATTGGACAAGAGTAAGCCTAGGGAGGACGAAAATGACCTAAATGTTAATTCAATGACACAAATGAACTTATTGGATGTACAAGATTGGTTAAAAACCCTAATTGGACAAGAATAAGCCTAGGGAGGACGAAAATGACCTAAATGTTAATTCAATGACACAACTGAACTTATTGGATGCACAAGATTGGTTAAAAAACCCTAATTGGACAAGAATAAGCCTAGGGAGGACAAAAATAACCTAAATTTTAATCCAATGACACAAATAACATACTGGATGCACAAGATTGGTTAAAAACCCTAATTGGACAAGAATAAGCCTAGGGAGGACGAAAATGACCTAAATGTTAATCAATGACACAACTGAACTTATTGGATGCACAAGATTGGTTAAAAATCCTAATTGGACAAGAATAAGCCTAGGGAGGACGAAAATGACCTAAATGTTAATCAATGACACAAACGAACTTATTGGATGCACAAGATTTGTTAAAAAACCCCAATGGACAAGAATAAGCATAGGGAGGACGAAAATGACCTAAATGTCAAACCAATGACACAAATGAACTTATTGGAAGCACAAGATTGGTTAAAAATCCTAATTGGACAAGAATAAGCCTAGGGAGGATGAAAATGACCTAAATGTTAATTCAATGACACAAATGAACTTATTGGATGCACAAGATTGGTAAAAAACCCTAATTGGACAAGAATAAGCATAGGGGACGAAAATGACCTAAATGTTAATTCAATGACACAAATGAACTTATTGGATGCACAAGATTGGTTAAAAAACCCGAAATGGACAAGAATAAGCCTAGGGAGGACGAAAATAACCTAAATTTTAATCCAATGACACAAATGAACATATTGGATGCACAAGATTGGTTTAAAAACCCTAATTGGACAAGAATAAGCCTAGGGAGGACGAAAATGACCTAAATGTTAATTCAATGACACAACTGAACTTATTGGATGCACAAGATTGGTTAAAAACCCTAATTGGACAAGAATAAGCCTAGGGAGGACAAAAATAACCTAAATGTTAATACAATGACACAAATGAACATATTGGATGCACAAGATTGGTTAAAAACCCTAATTGGACAAGAATAAGCCTAGGGAGGACGAAAATGACCTAAATATGAATCCAATGACACAAATGAACTTATTGACAAAATAACCTAATGTACCCTAATTGCACACAAGATTCGTTAAAAACCCCAATTGGACAAGAATAAGCATAGGCAGGACGAAAATGACCTAAATGTCAAACCAATGACACAAATGAACTTATTGGAAGCATAAGAGATTGGTTAAAAATCCTAATTGGAGAAGAATAAGCCTAGGGAGGACGAAAATGACCTAAATGTTAATTCAATGACACAAATGAACTTATTGGATGTACAAGATTGGTTTAAAAACCCTAATTGGACAAGAATAAGCCTAGGGAGGACGAAAATGACCTAAATGTTAATTCAATGACACAACTGAACTTATTGGATGCACAAGATTCGTTAAAAACCCCTAATTGGACAAGAATAAGCCTAGGGAGGACAAAAATAACCTAAATTTTAATCCAATGACACAAATGAACATATTGGATGCACAAGATTGGTTAAAAACCCTAATTGGACAAGAATAAGCCTAGGGAGGACGAAAATGACTAAATGTTAATTCAATGACTCAACTGAACTTATTGGATGCACAAGATTGGTTAAAAACCCTAATTGGACAAGAATAAGCCTAGGGAGGACAAAAATAACCTAAATGTCAAACCAATGTCATATAAATCTGAGAGTTACAAGTTGCAAAACAAAAATAGAACTACAACAATGTCAACTAAAGGCAAGTAGAACCAGCTCCCAAAACCAGAAAAGCATATATTGCATGGAATGACAACGAAGAATCCTCTGCCTCTTTCGAAGAAGAAGAAGCAAATTTATGTCTTTTGGCAAACACAAATTCAGAATCTGAAAGTGAGGTAAGCTCTCAATCTAATCCATCTTATGATGAATTACAAGAAGCTTTCAATGAACTGCATGATGAGTATGTGAATTCTATTAAACAGTTGCTGAGTACAAAGAAAATGCTTGAACAAATGAAAAATGATCATAAGGAAATTGAGGATTTGTATGAACAACTGAAAAAGGATTCACATGACAAATCTGCAAGATGCATTGAACTTGAAAAAAATGTTGCATCATTAAAATCTGATTTATTGAAGTTCACTAGTAGTAAAGATAAACTGAATGTCATACTTAGCAACCAGAGACATGTTAATGAAAAATCTGGTCTAGATATAAACCAAATATGCATGTTAAAAGGAATAACACTAGATGTGGTATTGGTTATATGCAAACCAGAAATGTCAAACATAGTCAGAAAATATGTTATTTCAAGGAATATGTATGACATCTTTACTAAATCAAATCAACGTTCATTCTTTGCTGGTTCATGTCATTTCTGTTGCAGAAAAGGACATTTTGTTTCTAATTGCAAACTAAAAAAACTAGCCAACAGAGGATGGAAACAGATTTGGATAGCAAAGACACAAAAATCTGAAACTGACCTCTCAGGACCCAATTTAAATTGGGGACCTAAAATCAAATTTTGATTGTGTGTTGCAGGTGTGCTTGACATCCAATAGGCATTCTTGGTACCTGGATAGCGGATGCTCAAGGCACATGACAGGAGACAAGTCAAAATTCTTGTCTCTAACATTAAAGGAAGGAGGATTTGCCAATCGATTGTGTTTAAGTCAGTAACTCAGCTATTTTGATGTTAGTCGATGTGCCAATCGATTGTGTGTGTATTGCCTGAAAAGTTCTTACCTGGCGTTTAGTTCAATCGATTTCCCAATCGATTACAACCAAACTTAACTTGATTGAAATTTCACACAATAGATTGTCCAATCAATTGTGTTACTCAAGGGCTTAAGTTTCTTTTGAAATTTCATTTAGGTAATCGATTTGCCAATCGATTGTTTAATGCCCTGTGACTTCCCAATCGATTTGCCAGTCGATTAGTTTCAATCAGTTTTCATTTTGTGATATGTACAATCGATTTGTCAATCGATTAACCTGTAAAACAGGTTGCCACTGACTTGTTCAATTTTCAATTCTAATTTAGTCAGTCGATTTCCCAATCGATTATACAATCACAAACATATACTTATCCTTACACCCTTGTTATGAAATCGATTTCCCAATCGATTTACTCAGTGAATAATCAACTTTTGTTGATTTCTTGTGTCCAAGCAAATTGTTCCAAGTGTGTAGGATTGGATTGTTGTTCCTGAAATCTTGCTCAATTCAAATATTAGATTTATCATGTGATGTATGAACATTGTATGTTTGTTAATTATGTCAAAATTAGGATTCAAAGGACTAAAGTCCAACAATCTCCCCCTTTTTGGCATAATTGACAATTCATACAATTTTAACTTGAGCATTTCAAAACAACAAGCATAAGAGTATTATTACATTATTATAATTACATTATTAATCATTTCAGAACAAAAACATCAGATTGTAAAAACAATGCAACTATCAAGTTATAATTTTTTCTCCCCTTTGTCAGTTAAGGCAAAAAGGCAGAAAACAATTTCTCCCCTATGTTAAACAACATAAGCATTGGAGTTGAAATCATATAACATTGTATATCAGATCAATGACAATCAGAGCAATATATCAGAGCAATTCATGAGCATTACAGTTGATTAAGATAACTGAATTCAAATTAAACAACATGTGCAGTGTATCAGATCAAACAAACAGATATGCAACAGAGCAGTATGACAATATTAATTAAACTTGCTCATATATATATATCATTAAGAAACCATAACAGATATTGATCTAGGTGCGCTTGAATTGCAGCAACATTCTGAACAACTGACTTCAGGGATGTTTGGATGGATGTTAAAGTAGCTTCCATCCTTGCATTGGACTCTAGCATTTTTGCATTGTGTGCCATCTGAGCTGCCATAAATTCCATCAATTTTGTAACATATGCAGGAGGCTCAGCTGCTGATTCAGAGGCTTGTGGAGGAGTTGGCTCAACATTTGGCATTGGCCTTATCCAAATGCCATTTACTTTCTTCAATTTCATCTGATTCACAGTTGCTTCGCCGAAGATGAGGGTTGTCTTTGCAGATTCTTCATTCACAAATGACACCTTGAAGTGTTTAAGTATCTTTGTGATCAGCTGTGGATACGGCAACATAATTTTACTTTGCGAAGCTTCTAGCATGTGCCTTAGCACAATCCACGTCCAACTCATCTTTAGCTCTTTGGATAATCCCCATAACAGTAGAATATCAAGCTTCTGAACCACCGCGTGATTTCCTGATCGAGGTACAAGTATCCTTGTTATTGTATACATAAGCATTCGTTGCTGTACTTTCATCTGACCAATTGGCAATGAGATGGTTTCAACAAAACCATCAACCATAATATCTTTCACTGCCGTGTGCCTGTCCAGCGATGCTTCCCAACCTTCATCAGTTGCATCCGCATCAGAACTGCCGTCTAAAGATGTTCCGTGAAATGGCAATCCTGTCAATACAGCAAAATCTTCAAAAGACATTGATAACCTTTTACCTTTAATCTGAGTCTTGAATCCCTTATCAGTAAGCTTGAAGTTTGCGTAAAATTCCCTTATCAGTTTTGGATAACTGTCCAGAGTAGATGAAAGAAAACCTTCAAGACCATGAAATCTCAAATGACCTTGGAATGTGAAGCCTTCTGTATCAAAGTAGGCAAAATCCAGAGTTCTGCCCTCATGAATTTTCCTTTTTAGAAATTCTGCTAGATTGGTGACTTCTGCATCCTTATCCTTAGGTGCAGGCTTCTTTGGTGGGGTGATGTAACAGGCTTCTTTTTCTTCTGAGAAATCTCTTTCATCGCATCAGCCAAAAGCTTCTCTAATGGTGGTTCCTTCCTTTTCTTAGATACCTCCTGATTAAGTGCAGGTTGCTTGCCCTTGTCCTTGGCAAGGATCTTATGCGTAGGAATTGAAATCCTTTTAGACATAGTAGGTGGAGGTGTAGGAGTTCCACTTGTTGAAGATGATGAAGGTGAAGGGTATGGGCTTGGGTCTGTTTCACTCGAGCCATGTTTGTAGATTGAAGAGATGAGTGAAGATAGAGTGTAGATTGAATTGTAGATATCAATTGCAGAGACAGAGCAAAGAAATGAAGTAGAGAAAATAGAGAAATCTGGAGATAATCAGTGAAGAAATCGATTTAGAACTGTTCTTTTTTAAACCTTTGAACAAGTAAATCGATTGCCCAATCGACTATGTTACCGTTTCTGGAGATCCTCAATCGATTTGGTAATAATTACCTTCAACGGCTAGTGAGAAATAGTCACAACGGTAATATTTCAAATCGATGTCCAAATCGATGTCCAGAATTACTTAATCGATTCCCAAATCGATTGTCTAAACGTTGAATACTGAACTAGTCGATTTCCCAATCGACGCTCGGGCACATTTCAATACACATCTCTGAACTTTGAATCCTGGGCTAAAACAATCGATTCCCAAATCGATTATTTAAACACAACAAAGAACAAACGTGAAATCGATTACCCAATCGATTTAAACAAAAAAAACTTTCTGATTAAATGCCATTGACTCTTTTCCTGTGTCATCAATACAACTTGGTTGACCAATCTTTATTCATTTAACTTCATTTAATGTTAAAGACAAGACTCTCAGACTTGTCTCATTTCACGTGTCTTGAGCATCCACTTTCAAATACCAATCTTGCTTGGTGGATGTCAAGCACACCTGCAAAAAATGATTAAGTTTTGGATATAGGTACCCAATTCAAATTGGGTCCTGGGGGGTCAGTTTCAAACACATATTTCTTTGCTATCCAAACTTGCTTCCATCCTCTATTGGCTAATTTTTTAAATGTGCAATTTGATACAAAATGTCCCTTTCTGCAACAGAAACGACATTTGCCATCAAAGGATGAATGTTTGTTTGGTTTAGTAAAGATGTCATACATACTCTTAGCATTAGCAGATTTTTGATCATGTTTGACATTTCTGGTTTGCATATAACCAATACCATATCTATATTTATTTCTTTTAACATGCATATTTGGTGTATATCCTAAACCAGATTTTTCATGAACATGTCTTTGATTGCTAAGTATGACATTCAGTTTATCTTTACTACTAGCAAATTTCAATAAATCATATTTTAATGATGCAACAGTATTCTCAAGTTCAATGCATCTTGCAGATTTTTCATGTGAATCCTTTTTCAGTTGTTCACATAAATTTTCAATTTCTTTATGTTCATTTTTCATTTGTTCAAGCATTTTCTTTTTGCTCAACAACTGTTTTATGGAATTCACAAAATCATCATGCAGTTCATTGAAAGCTTCTTGTAGCTCATCATATGTTGGATTAGATTGTGAACTAACCTCATTTTCTGATTCTGAATCGGTATTTTGCCATGAGACACAAATTGACTTCTTCTTCATCCGAAGAGGCAGAGGATTGTTCGCTGTCACTCCATGCAATAAGACTAGGGAGAACGAAAATGACATAAATATTCATCCAATGACACAAACACACCTATTGGATGCACAAGATTGGTTAGAAACCCTAATTGGACTAGAATAAGCTTGGAGAGTACGGAAATGATCTAAATGTTAATCCAATTACACAAATGAACTTATTGGATGCACAAGATTGGTTAAAACCCTAAATGGACAAGAATAAGCCTAGGGAGGACGAAAAATGACCTAAATGTTAATCCAATGACTCAAATGAACTTTTTGGAAGCACAAGATTGGTTAAAAACCCTAATAAGACAAGAATAAGCATAGGGAGGACGAAAATGACCTAAATGT
This sequence comes from Cicer echinospermum, assembly GCA_002896215.2. Lineage (NCBI taxonomy): Eukaryota > Viridiplantae > Streptophyta > Magnoliopsida > Fabales > Fabaceae > Cicer > Cicer echinospermum. The sequence continues at coordinate 34,042 of PGTU02016088.1, read as the reverse complement.
TAATTCAATGACACAAATGAACTTATTGGATGCACAAGATTGGTTAAAAAACCTAATTGGACTAGAATAAACCTAGGGAGGACGAAAATCACCTAAATGTTCAACCAATGACTCAAATGAACTTATTGGAAGCACAAGATTGGTTAAAAACCATAATTGGACAAGAATAAGCCTAAGGAGGAAGAAAATGACCTAAATGTTAATTCAATGACACAAATGAACTTATTGGATGCACAAGATTGGTTAAAAACCCTAGTTGGACAAGAATAAGTCTAGGGAGGACGCAAATGACCTAAATGTTCATCCAATGACACAAACACACCTATTGGATGCACAAGATTGGTTAAAAACCCTAATTGGACAAGAATAAGCCTAAGGAGGACGAAAATGACCTAAATGTTAATCCAATGACACAAATGAACTTATTGGATGCACAAGATTGGTTAAAATCCCTAATTGGACAAGAATAAGCCTAAGGAGGACGGAAATCACCTAAATGTTCATCCAATCACACAAACACACCTATTGGATACACAAGATTGGTTAAAAACCCTAATTGGACAAGAATAAGCCTAGGGAGGACAAAATGACCTAAATGTTAATCCAATGACTCAAATGAACTTTTTGGAAGCACAAGATTGGTTAAAAACCCTAATGAGACAAGAATAAGCATAGGGAGGACGAAAATGACCTAAATGTTAATTCAATGACACAAATGAACTTATTGGATGCACAAGATTGTTAAAAACCCTAATTGGACTAGAATAAACCTAGGGAGGACGAAAATCACCTAAATGTTCAACCAATGACTCAAATGAACTTATTGGAAGCACAAGATTGGTTAAAAACCATAATTGTGAAAAACCCTAATTGGACAAGAATAAGCCTAAGGAGGAAGAAAATGACCTAAATGTTAATTCAATGACACAAATGAACTTATTGGATGCACAAGATTGGTTAAAAACCCTAGTTGGACAAGAATAAGCCTAGGGAGGACGAAAATGACCTAAATGTTCATCCAATGACACAAACACACCTAATGGATGCACAAGATAGGTTAAAAACCCTAATTGGACAAGAATAAGCCTAAGGAGGACGAAAATGACCTAAATGTTAATCCAATGACACAAATGAACTTATTGGATGCACAAGATTGGTTAAAATCCCTAATTGGACAAGAATAAGCCTAAGGAGGACGAAAATCACCTAAATGTTCATCCAATCACACAAACACACCTATTGGATACACAAGATTGGTGGTAAAAACCCTAATTGGACAAGAATAAGCCTAGGGAGGACGAAAATGACCTAAATGTTAATCCAATGACTCAAATGAACTTTTTGGAAGCACAAGATTGGTTAAAAACCCTAATGAGACAAGAATAAGCATAGGGAGGACGAAAATGACCTAAATGTTAATTCAATGACACAAATGAACTTATTGGATGCACAAGATTGGTTAAAAACCCTAATTGGACTAGAATAAACCTAGGGAGGACGAAAATCACCTAAATGTTCAACCAATGACTCAAATGAACTTATTGGAAGCACAAGATTGGTTAAAAACCCTAATTGGACAAGAATAAGCCTAAGGAGGACGAAAATGACCTAAATGTTAATTCAATGACACAAATGAACTTATTGGATGCACAAGATTGGTTAAAAACCCTAATTGGACAAGAATAAGCCTAGGGAGGACGCAAATGACCTAAATGTTCATCCAATGACACAAACACACCTATTGGATGCACAAGATTGGTTAAAAACCCTAATTGGACAAGAATAAGCCTAAGGAGGACGAAAATGACCTAAATGTTAATCCAATGACACAAATGAACTTATTGGATGCACAAGATTGGTTAAAAACCCTAATTGGACTAGAATAAACCTAAGGAGGACGAAAATGACCTAAATGTTCATCCAATCACACAAACACACCTATTGGATACACAAGATTGGTTAAAAACCCTAATTGGACAAGAATAAGCCTAGGGAGGACGAAAATGACCTAAATGTTAATCCAATGACTCAAATGAACTTATTGGAAGCACAAGATTGGTTAAAAACCCTAATTGGACAAGAATAAGCCTAGGGAGGACGAAAATCACCTAAATGTTCAATCCAATGACACAATCACATCTATTGGATGCACAAGATTGGTTTAAAAACCCTAATTGGACAAGAATAAGCCTAAGGAGGACGAAAATGACCTAAATGTTAATCCAATGACACAAATGAACTTATTGGATGCACAAGATTGGTTAAAAACCCTAATTGGACAAGAATAAGCCTAGGGAGGACGAAAATGACCTAAATGTTAATCCAATGACACAAATGAACTTATTGGATGCACAAGATTGGTTAAAAACCCTAATTGGACAAGAATAAGCCTAGGGAGGACGAAAATGACCTAAATGTTAAATCAATGACACAAATGAACTTATTGGATGCACAAGATTGGTTAAAAACCCTAATTGGACAAGAATAAGCCTAGGGAGGACGAAAATGACCTAAATGTTCATCCAATGACACAAACACACCTATTGGATGCACAAGATTGGTTAAAAACCCTAATTGGACAAGAATAAGCCTAGGGAGGACGAAAATGTCTGTAATGTTAATCCAATGACTCAAATGAACTTATTGGAAGCACAAGATTGGTTAAAAACCCTAATTAGACAAGAATAAGCCTAAGGAGGACGAAAATGACCTAAATGTTCATTCAATGACACAAATGAACTTATTGGATGCACAAGATTGGTTAAAAACCCTAATTGGACAAGAATAAGCCTAGGGAGGAAGAAAATGACCTAAATGTTCATCCAATGACACAAACACACCTATTGGATGCACAAGATTGGTTAAAAACCCTAATTGGACTAGAATAAACCTAGGGAGGACGAAAATGACCTAAATGTTCATCCAATGACACAAATGAACTTATTGGATGCACAAGATTGGTTAAAAACCCTAATTGGACAAGAATAAGCCTAGGGAGGACGAAAATGACCTAAATGTTAATTCAATGACACAAATGAACTTATTGGATGCACAAGATTGGTTAAAAACCCTAATTGGACAAGAATAAGCCTAGGGAGGACGAAAATGACCTAAATGTTAATCCAATGACACAAATGAACTTATTGGATGCACAAGATTGGTTAAAAACCCTAATTGGACTAGAATAAAGCCTAGGGAGGACGAAAATCACCTAAATGTTCATCCAATGACACAAACACACCTATTGGATGCACAAGATTGGTTAAAAACCCTAATTGGACTAGAATAAACCTAGGGAGGATGAAAATGACCTAAATGTTCATCCAATGACACAAACACACCTATTGGATGCACAAGATTGGTTAAAAACCCTAATTGGACAAAGAATAAGCCTAGGGAGGACGAAAATGACCTAAATGTTAATCCAATGACACAAATGAACTTATTGGATGCACAAGATTGGTTAAAAACCCTAATTGGACAAGAATAAGCCTAGGGAGGACGAAAATGACCTAAATGTTAATCAATGACACAAATGAACTTATTGGATGCACAAGATTGGTTAAAAACCCTAATTGGACAAGAATAAGCCTAGGGAGGACGAAAATGACCTAAATGTTCATCCAATGACACAAACAACCTATTGGATGCACAAGATTGGTTTAAAAACCCTAATTGGACAAGAATAAGCCTAGGGAGGACGAAAATGACCTAAATGTTCATCCAATGACACAAATGAACCTATTGGATGCACAAGATTGGTTAAAAACCCTAATTGGACAAGAATAAGCCTAAGGAGGACGAAAATGACCTAAATGTTCATCCAATGACACAAATGAACTTATTGGATGCACAAGATTGGTTAAAAACCCTAATTGGACAAGAATAAGCCTAGGAAGGACGAAAATGACCTAAATGTTCATCCAATGACACAAACATGAACCTATTGGATGCACAAGATTGGTTAAAAACCCTAATTGGACAAGAATAAGCCTAGGGAGGACGAAAATGACTGTAATGTTAATCCAATGACACAAATGAACTTATTGGATGCACAAGATTGGTTAAAAACCCTAATTGGACAAGAATAAGCCTAGGGAGGACGAAAATGACCTAAATGTTCATCCAATGACACAAACACACCTATTGGATGCACAAGATTGGTTAAAAACCCTAATTGGACAAGAATAAACCTAGGGAGGACGAAAATGACCTAAATGTTCATCCAATGACACAAACAACCTATTGGATGCACAAGATTGGTTAAAAACCCTAATTGGACAAGAATAAGCCTAGGGAGGACGAAAATGACCTAAATGTTAATCCAATGACACAAATGAACTTATTGGATGCACAAGATTGGTTAAAAACCCTAATTGGACAAGAATAAGCCTAGGGAGGACGAAAATGACCTAAATGTTCATCCAATGACACAAATGACACTTATTGGATGCACAAGATTGGTTAAAAACCCTAATTGGACAAGAATAAGCCTAGGGAGGACGAAAATGACCTAAATGTTAATCCAATGACACAAATGAACTTATTGGATGCACAAGATTGGTTAAAAACCCTAATTGGACAAGAATAAGCCTAAGGAGGACGAAAATGACCTAAATGTTCATCCAATGACACAAATGAACTTATTGGATGCACAAGATTGGTTAAAAAACCCTAATTGGACAAGAATAAGCCTAGGAGGACGAAAATGACCTAAATGTTCATCCAATGACACAACACACCTATTGGATGCACAAGATTGGTTAAAAACCCTAATTGGACTAGAATAAACCTAGGGAGGACGAAAATGACCTAAATGTTCATCCAATGACACAAATGAACTTATTGGATGCACAAGATTGGTTAAAAACCCTAATTGGACAAGAATAAGCCTAGGGAGGACGAAAATGACCTAAATGTTAATCCAATGACTCAAATGAACTTATTGGATGCACAAGATTGGTTAAAAACCCTAATTGGACAAGAATAAGCCTAAGGAGGACGAAAATGACCTAAATGTTAATCCAATGACACAAATGAACTTATTGGATGCACAAGATTGGTTAAAAACCCTAATTGGACAAGAATAAACCTAAGGAGGACGAAAATGACCTAAATGTTCATCCAATGACACAAACACACCTATTGGATGCACAAGATTGGTTAAAAACCCTAATTGGACAAGAATAAGCCTAGGGAGGACGAAAATGACCTAAATGTTAATCCAATGACTCAAATGAACTTATTGGAAGCACAAGATTGGTTAAAAACCCTAATTGGACAAGAATAAGCCTAGGAGGACGAAAATGACCTAAATGTTAATCCAATGACACAAATGAACTTATTGGATGCACAAGATTGGTTAAAAACCCTAATTGGACAAGAATAAACCTAGGGAGGACGAAAATGACCTAAATGTTAATCCAATGACACAAATGAACTTATTGGATGCACAAGATTGGTTAAAAACCCTAATTGGACAAGAATAAGCCCTAGGGAGGACGAAAATGACCTAAATGTTCATCCAATGACACAAATGACACTATTGGATGCACAAGATTGGTTTAAAAACCCTAATTGGACAAGAATAAGCCTAGGGAGGACGAAAATGACCTAAATGTTCATCCAATGACACAAACACACCTATTGGATGCACAAGATTGGTTAAAAACCCTAATTGGACAAGAATAAGCCTAAGGAGGACGAAAATGACCTAAATGTTAATCCAATGACACAAATGAACTTATTGGATGCACAAGATTGGTTAAAAACCCTAATTGGACAAGAATAAACCTAGGGAGGACGAAAATGACCTAAATGTTAATCCAATGACACAAATGAACCTATTGGATGCACAAGATTGGTTAAAAACCCTAATTGGACAAGAATAAGCCTAGGGAGGACGAAAATGACCTAAATGTTAATCCAATGACACAAATGAACTTATTGGATGCACAAGATTGGTTAAAAAACCCTAATTGGACTAGAATAAGCCTAGGGAGGACGAAAATGACCTAAATGTTCATCCAATGACACAAACACACCTATTGGATGCACAAGATTGGTTAAAAACCCTAATTGGACAAGAATAAGCCTAAGGAGGACGAAAATGACCTAAATGTTAATCCAATGACACAAATGAACTTATTGGATGCACAAGATTGGTTAAAAACCCTAATTGGACAAGAATAAGCCTAGGGAGGACGAAAATGACCTAAATGTTAATCCAATGACACAAATGAACTTATTGGATGCACAAGATTGGTTAAAAACCCTAATTGGACAAGAATAAGCCTAGGGAGGACGAAAATGACCTAAATGTTAAATCAATGACACAAATGAACTTATTGGATGCACAAGATTGGTTAAAAACCCTAATTGGACAAGAATAAGCCTAGGGAGGACGAAAATGACCTAAATGTTCATCCAATGACACAAATGACACCTATTGGATGCACAAGATTGGTTAAAAACCCTAATTGGACAAGAATAAGCCTAAGGAGGACGAAAATGACCTAAATGTTAATCCAATGACACAAATGAACTTATTGGAAGCACAAGATTGGTTAAAAACCCTAATTGGACAAGAATAAGCCTAAGGAGGACGAAAATGACCTAAATGTTCATTCAATGACACAAATGAACTTATTGGATGCACAAGATTGGTTAAAAACCCTAATTGGACAAGAATAAGCCTAGGAGGAAGAAAATGACCTAAATGTTCATCCAATGACACAAACACACCTATTGGATGCACAAGATTGGTTAAAAACCCTAATTGCACTAGAATAAACATAGGGAGGACGAAAATGACCTAAATGTTCATCCAATGACACAAATGAAGTTATTGGATGCACAAGATTGGTTAAAAACCCTAATTGGACAAGAATAAGCCTAGGGAGGACGAAAATGACCTAAATGTTAATTCAATGACACAAATGAACTTATTGGATGCACAAGATTCGTTAAAAACCCTAATTGGACAAGAGTAAGCCTAGGGAGGGCGAAAATGACTTAAATGTTAATCCAATGACACAAATGAACTTATTGGATGCCCAAGATTGGTTAAAAACCCTAATTGGACTAGAATAAATCTAGGGAGGTCGAAAATCATCTAAATGTTCATCCAATAACACAAATGAACCTACTGGATGCACAAGATTGTTTAAAAACCCTAATTGGAATAGCATAAACCTAGGGAGGATGAAAATGACCTAAATGTTCATCCAATGACAAAACACACCTATTGGATGCACAAGATTGGTTAAAAACCCTAATTGGACAATAATAAGCCTAGGAAGGACGAAAATGACGTAAATGTTTATCCAATGACTCAAATGAACTTATTGGAAGCACAAGATTGGTTAAAAACCCTAATTGGACAAGAATAAGCCTAGGGAGGACGAAAATGACCTAAATGTTAATTCAATGACACAAATGAACTTATTGGATGCACAAGATTAGTTAAAAATCCTAATTGGACAAGAATAAGCCTAGGGAGGACGAAAATGACCTAAATGTTCATCCAATGACACAAACACACCTATTGCATGCACAAGATTGGTTAAAAACCCTAATTGGACAAGAATAAGCCTAGGGAGGACGAAAATGTCTGTAATGTTAATCCAATGACTCAAATGAACTTATTGGAAGCACAAGATTGGTTAAAAACCCTAATTAGACAAGAATAAGCCTAAGGAGAGGACGAAAATGACCTAAATGTTCATTCAATGACACAAAAGAACTTATTGGATGCACAAGATTGGTTAAAAACCCTAATTGGACAAGAATAAGCCTAGGAAGGAAGAAAATGACCTAATTGTTCATCCAATGACACAAACACACCTATTGGATGCACAAGATTGGTTAAAAACCCTAATTGCACTAGAATAAACATAGGGAGGACGAAAATGACCTAAATGTTCATCCAATGACACAAACACACCTATTGCATGCACAAGATTGGTTAAAAACCCTATAATTGGACAAGAATAAGCTTAGGGAGGAAGAAAATGTCTGTAAATGTTAATCCAATGACACAAATGAACTTATTGGATGCACAAGATTGGTTAAAAACCCTAATTGGAATAGAATAAACCTAGGGAGGACGAAAATCACCTAAATGTTCATCCAATGACACAAACACACCTATTGGATGCACAAGATTGGTTAAAAACCCTAATTGGACTAGAATAAACCTAGGGAGGACGAAAATGACCTAAATGTTCAACCAATGACACAAACACACCTATTGGATGCACAAGATTGGTTAAAAACCCTAATTGGGCAAGAATAAGCCTAGGGAGGACGAAAATGACCTAAATGTTAATCAAATTACACAAATGAACTTATTGGATGCATAAGAATCGTTAGAAACCCTAATTGGACAAGAGTAAGCCAAGGGACGACGAAAATGACCTAAATGTTAATCCAATGACACAAATGAAGTTATTGGATGCCCAAGATTGGTTAAAAACCCTAATTGGACAAGAATAAGCCTAAGGAGGACGAAAATGACCTAAATGTTAATCCAATGACACAAATGAACTTATTGGATGCACAAGATTGGTTAAAAACTCTAATTGGACAAGAATAAGCCTAAGGAGGACGAAAATGACCTAATTGTTCATTCAATGACACAAAAGAACTTATTGGATGCACAAGATTGGTTAAAAACCCTAATTGGACAAGAATAAGCCTAGGAAGGAAGAAAATGACCTAATTGTTCATCCAATGACACAAACACACCTATTGGATGCACAAGATTGGTTAAAAAACCCTAATTGCACTAGAATAAACATAGGGAGGACGAAAATGACCTAAATGTTCATCCAATGACACAAATGAAGTTATTGGATGCACAAGATTGGTTAAAAACCCTAATTGACAATAATAAGCCTAGGGAGGACGAAAATGACCTAAATGTTAATTCAATGACACAAATGAACTTATTGGATGCACAAGATTCGTTAAAAACCCTAATTGGACAAGAGTAAGCCAAGGGAGGGCGAAAATGACTTAAATGTTAATCCAATGACACAAATGAACTTATTGGATGCCCAAGATTGGTTAAAAACCCTAATTGACCTAGAATAAATCTAGGGAGGTCGAAAATCATCTAAATGTTCATCCAATAACACAAACGCACCTACTGGATGCACAAGATTGTTTAAAAACCCTAATTGGAATAGCATAAACCTAGGGAGGATGAAAATGACCTAAATGTTCATCCAATGACAAAACACACCTATTGGATGCACAAGATTGGTTAAAAACCCTAATTGGACAATAATAAGCCTAGGAAGGACGAAAATGACGTAAATGTTTATCCAATGACTCAAATGAACTTATTGGAAGCACAAGATTGGTTAAAAACCCTAATTGGACAAGAATAAAACTAGGGAGGACGAAAATGACCTAAATGATAATCAAATGACACAAATGAACTTATTGGATGCACAAGATTGGTTAAAAACCCTAGTTGGACAAGAATAAGCCTAGGGAGGACGCAAATGACCTAAATGTTCATCCAATGACACAAACACACCTATTGGATGCACAAGATTGGTTAAAAACCCTAATTGGACAAGAATAAGCCTAAGGAAGACGAAAATGACCTAAATGTTAATCCAATGACACAAATGAACTTATTGGATGCACAAGATTGGTTAAAAACCCTAATTGGACAAGAATAAACCTAGGGAGCACGAAAATAACCTAAATGTTAATCCAATGACTCAAATGAACTTATTGGAAGCACAAGATTGGATAAAAACCCTAATTGGAAAAGAATAAGCCTAGGGAGGACAAAAATGACCTAAATGTTAATTCAATGACACAAATGAACTTATTGGATGCACAAGATTCGTTAAAAATCCTAATTGGACAAGAGTAAGCCTAAGGAGGACGAAAATTGTAAGACCCATAATTTTAAAGTACACTTTATGCATTTTATGTATTTTGGATTTTGGCTCGGAGGCTTTTTAGCCAAAGTTATTAATATTTTGGAGTTTATATGATCAAGAAGTTATTTTGATGTCGTTTAGATTTACTCGTCGATAAATAAATTAAAATAACTGCGGTGAATCTTTTACGAAGAATTTAATGCGTTACGGGTGAAATGGTAATTTAACAAATATCTAGATATTTTGAGATATTTGTTAAGTTATATTTATTATATATATATATATATATATGTTTGGTTGGAGGGAAAAAGAAAGGAAATTAGAAGGAAGGAAAAGAAAAAGTTATATAAAGGAAAGAAGGAAATAGAAAGGGAGGAAAAACAAAGAAAGGAAAAAGGAAGGAAAGAAAATTCAGAATTTTTCCATCTTCCTCTCCCTCCCTACGCGTGACCCATTCTCCCTCCTTCCTCCATTTTTGTTTCTCTTCGCTTCCTTTCTTCAAGATTAGAAACCAAGGTTGGGTAAGTGTTAGAACAAGGATTTCTCAACTCCACTCTTCCTCTTTGATTCGAAAACGAAGAAAAACGGTATTTGAGATTCAAACACAAACCCCTCCGTTTCTTCTAGATCCAAGCTTCATTTCGCGAAGAGTTAGAAGGGAAAGTTGCTCACTACCACGCCACGGTGCTAGGGGACCAATTTGGAAGCGATGTTGCGAGCGAAGATTTTACCGAATTTACTCACGGTGCTGTAATCGTACGTTAGAGCTAACGTTAAGGTAAGGGCTCCTTCCAAACTTCTAGTTTGCATTTAGGGACTTATATGTGGTTGTGTGGAAAGGTTTTTGGTTAGGGTTAGAGTATTGATTTGGGGGAAAATGAATCTAAGGCTTTATGGGTAAAATCTTAGAGTTAGGTTTTGGTTATATTGATGAATGTTCGTGGAAAATGATTTTACCTCATGTATGTAAGATTTTGAATAAATGAAATTTATTATGTTGATTTGTGTTCATCGTATTTGGCATGTTCATACTTGATGTTTGTTGATTGATGTGTTTTGGTGTAAATTATGAATTGAATGTGAGAATTTGTTTGAGTTTGTTTTGTGTGGAATTTGAAAACCATTAAGTTAAATGAGTATTAAGAATGGGGAATCTCTTGATGTCTTGTTTACTTAATGTGTGTTTGTTTGTGAAAAATCGTTTAAGTTAACTGGGCGTTAAGAATGGGGAATCTCTTAATGTCTCGGTTACTTAATATTTGTTTTTGAAAATCGTTTAAGTTAACTGGGCGTTAAGAATGGGGAATCTCTTAATGCCTCGGTTACTTAATGTTTGTTTTTGAAAATCGTTTAGTAAATGAGTATTAAGAATGGGGAATCTCTTAATGTCTCGTTTACTGAATATTTTGTTTTGAAAATCGTTTAAGTTATCTGGGCGTTAAGAATGGGGAATCTCTTAATGTCTTGGTTACTTAATATTTGTTTTGAAAATTGTTAAGTTAACTGAGCGTTAAGAATGGGGAATCTCTTAATATCTCGTTTACTGAATATTTTGTTTTGAAAATCATTTAAGTTAACTGGGCGTTAAGAATTGGGAATCTCTTAATGTCTTGGTTACTTAATATTTGTTTTGAAAATTGTTAAGTTAACTGGGCGTTAAGAATGGGGAATCTCTTAATGTCTCGGTTACTTAATGTTTTTGTTTTTGAAAATCGTTTAGTAAATGAGTATTAAGAATGGGGAATCTCTTAATGTCTCGTTTACTGAATATTTTGTTTTGAAAATCGTTTAAGTTAACTGAGCCTTAAGAATGAGGAATCTCTTAATGTCTTGGTTACTTAATATTTGTTTTGAAAATTGTTAAGTTAACTAGGCATTAAGAATGGGGAATCTCTTAATGTCTTGGTTACTTAATATTTGTTTGGAAAATCGTTTAAGTTAAATAAGTATTGAGAATGGGGAATCTCTTAATGACTTATTTACTTAATGTTGTTTTGAAAAATCGTTTAAGTTAACTCGGCGTTAAGAATGGGGAATCTCTTAATGTCTTGGTTACTTAATGTTTGTTTTGAAAATCGTTTAAGTTAAATGAGAATTAAGAATGGGGAATCTCTTAATGTCTCGTTTACTTATGTGTGTTTTGGTAAATCGTGCAGACCCGTGATAGGTGGCACCTTGGTAAACGGTACACAGGCCCGTGATAGGCAGTACGTTTACGATTTACGTTTGGTAAGTTGTGCAGACCCGGGATAGGTGGCACCTCGGTAAACAGTACGGACCCGTGATAGGTAGTACGTTTACGACTTACGTTCCTTAGGGAAATGTGTTTGTCCGTGAGAGACTGCACAGGGGTTTGTCCGTGAGAGACTATGCCCTGGTTTAAGTTAGATGAGAATTAAGAATGGGGAATCTCTTAATGTCTCGTTTACTTATGTGTGTTTTGGTAAATCGTGCAGACCCGTGATAGGTGGCACCTTGGTAAACGGTACGGGCCCGTGATAGGCAGTACGTTTACGATTTACGTTTGGTAAGTTGTGCAGACCCGGGATAGGTGGCACCTCGGTAAACAGTACGGACCCGTGATAGGTAGTACGTTTACGACTTACGTTCCTTAGGGAATTGTGTTTGTCCGTGAGAGACTGCACAAGGGTTTGTCCGTGAGAGACTACACCCTGGTTTAAGTTAGATGAGAATTAAGAATGGGGAATCTCTTAATGTCTCGTTTACTTATGTATGTTTTGGTAAATCGTGCAGACCCGTGATAGGTGGCACCTTGGTAAACGGTTCGGGCCCGTGATAGGCAGTACGTTTACGATTTACGTTTGGGAAGTTGTGCAGACCCGGGATAGGTGGCACCTCGGTAAACAGTACGGACCCGTGATAGGTAGTACGTTTTACGACTTACGTTCCTTAGGGAATTGTGTTTGTTCGTGAGAGATTGCACAGGTGTTTGTCCGTGAGAGACTACACCCTGTTAAATTGTGAATTGTTGGTTCATTTGGTATGTGTAGTAATTGTGTTATAAATGTTAAGTGTTATGTTTTGGAAATTTGGTGATAACATGTTGGATTGCAATACCATTTTGAAACCCATGATGTTGTATTAATTGTGTTATAAATGTTAAGTGTTATGTTTTGGGATGTGGTGATAACATGTTTGCTTGCAATACTATTTCGAAACTAATGATGTTGTAGCGATTGCGTTATCAGTGCTAAGTGTTAGGATTTGAGATTATGTATGAATGTGATTGAGTTAGTTATGAATTTTGAAAGAATACACAGGGAAATCGATTTCCCAATCGATTGGATGAGTTGCAGGAAGTTCACTATTTTAACCTAATCGATTTGCCAATCGATTGTATAAATAAATCTTTCAAAATCTTTTACGAAATCGATTTGGAAATCGATTGGCAGAGAGGCAGGAACTCAGCAAAACTGCCAAAATCGATTTGGCAACACAGGGACTCATCAGAACTGACAAAATCGACTTAGAAATCGATTTGGTCATGCAGAAACTCAGCAGAACTGACCAAATCGATTTGGCAATCGATTGGCTCAGCAAAAGTCATTATTTTGAGTTAGATAATCGATTGCTCAATTGATTTATCAATGCTTTGGTCAGTTATGTATTACTTGATGGTTTGAGAACTTCATTTTGAGTTCATTGTTAATTGGCAAGCATTATATGAACTTTTAGCATATGGAATATCCTTTTAAGGTGCATGCTTAGTTGAAAGGTTATTGTGTGCATTTAAAACTTAAATGTTATGTGTTACCTGTTAATTTCGGTTGGTGACCCTTTACAATTATTGTGGAAATCTGGGCTTTGCCCTCAGATGAGAGTCAGGACGATCCTACCAGTTCGTACCCTACGGACGGGAATGGAGATGGGAACGCTTGACTGCAGCTACGTTAGGAGGATCTCACGGGGCGTGTGGAGATCAATCAGGGTGTTTAGTTGTTTTGTAAAATGATCAGACTAGGTTGACACAGAGAGGAACGAATGTCTTTCCTTTGGGTTGCGTTTACTTTTAATCTGGAAGACTGTACTACTCTTGTTATGTAAATATTTTGAATTCATGGATTGAGAACTTTTTCCGCTGCTTGAAAATTATAATGACTTAATTACTTATCCAAAGGTGTTACCTTGTTTATTTCTCTGTCTTATTTTAATTTCTTTTGAAAAAAAAAATACACCCTCGCTTTGAAAAACGGGGTGTTACATTGTGGTATCAGAGCTTTGGTTTGGTTTTCTTTGGGGGCTGTGGAACCTCTAGTTCTAGATTGTAGGTTAGGAGTTGTTGTCTGATCATGTGTCGGTTTAGGTGGTTTGAGTTGTCAAGTTCATAATAATTATTATGGGCTGATGTGGTCGGAAGTTATTCTTAGAATTATTGAAGTAGTGTTAAGACTCTACTTGATGATGGTTTTATAGGAAAACCATGCTGCCAAGGAGGAATGACGTTCCGAGAGCCGATGCCAATAGGGATGATCGAATGGCGGAGGCTATGAATAACATGGCTGCTTCTGTTGCTGCAGAGACTGCTGCCAAGACTCAACGTGATCTCGAAAAGAGGGGAAGAGAGATCCGTGTTGTAGAGTCAAGAGGATTAAAAGACTTCCGTCGTTACAATCCTCCAAGTTTAAAGGGGATGAGAATTCGGAAAAAGCGGATCAATGGATCCAAGAAGTGGAGAAGATCTTCGAAATGATTAACTGTCAGGCATAAGTGAAGGTCAACTATGCCACTTATATGCTAGTAGGAGATGCTGAGTACTGGTGGAGTAGTACAAGGTTGTTGATGAGGTCAGCTCACGTGGAGGTGAACTGGGAATCTTTCAAAGGGAAGTTTTTCGACAAATACTTCCCGATGAGTACCAGGACTAGACTGGGTGATGATTTCTTGAAACTACATCAGGGGACCATGACCGTGGGTGAATATGCTGCTAAGTTTGAATCACTATCAAGGCATTTCCGATTTTTCCGTGAAGAGATTGACGAGCCATTCTTGTGTCATCGTTTCCAAGACGGACTAAAGTATGAGATTCAAGACTTTGTCTTACCCTTGGGATTCAACGTTTCCAAGTTCTTGTGGAAAAATGTAGAGAAGTTGAGGATATGAAGAATAAGAGAGCTAGCCGAGGAGGGAATTTTAACTCAAGAGGACCTAGTCGGGTGAAGTATCAGAACAAGGGAAAACAAGTTGCTAAACCTTATAATCGACCACATGATAACAACGGGGGACAGAATAACCCAGGGAACCAAAGACTTTGGGAGACAAGTGGGACAAGGTATACGATGTTTCCGATGTGGAGAAGAGGGACATTATGCTTATGCTTGTACCTTTAACAGTACTACTTGCTACAATTGCCATAAACAAGGGCACTTTGCAAGGAATTTGCAAGGCTCCGAAGGTGGAACCAATGGCGAATGTAGCTAGGATTACTCTTCCTACTGCTAGAGGACATGTTTATGGCGTCGGCGCTGAAGTTGGAAATTTATCTAGCAATCTGATTCATTACTATGGATTGTGTAAATCGTTCGAAGTTGTATGTGTCTGCCTTACTGCTAAGACTTTGACAGTAAATTATGCATGTTTACATTGTCAAATAACTATTCAGAATAGGGACTTCTTGATTAATCTGACCTGTTTACCTCTACATTAACCCAAGATCATTCTTGGTATGGATGGGAAGCCCTATCATTAGGTAATGATACATTGTACTCAATGTGTCGGTGTCATACTTAGTGTTTAGGTTTGGTACTAGATGGATGTTCGTACAAGGTGGAACATCAGCGACCTGCTGGGGTGTTGCAACCTTTAGAGATTACACGGAGTACCATCGAGTATTGTATCAGACCGTGATCTGAAGTTCACATCACATTTTTGGGAGCATTGCACGAAGCATTGGGAACGAAGCTACGATTGAGTTCAGCTTAGCATCCACGAACGGACGGACAGACTGAAAGGACGAATCAGTCCCTGGAAGATCTGTTGAGGGCATGTATTTTAGATGATAAAGGAAGTTGGGATGATGTGCTTCCGTTGATTGAGTTCACCTACAACAATAGTTTCCATGCAAGTATTGGAATGGCTCCATATGAGACTTTATATGGGCGCAAGTGTCAAACACCCTTGTGTTGGTATAAGGACGGTGAAAATATGATCGTCGGACCAGAGATGGTGCAACAGACTACAGCTAAGGTAAGGAAAATCAAGGAGAAAATGAAGACTTCACAAGATCGTCAGAAGAGTTACGCGGACAAGCGTCGCAGACTTTTAGAATTCGAACAGGGTGACCATGTATTTCCGAGAGTCACACCTACTACGGAGTTGGTAGGGCATTGAAATCGAAGAAGTTGACTCCGAAATTCATTGAACCATATCAGATTTCTGCACGAATTGGGCCTGTTGCTTATCGGATTGCATTGCCTCCGATATTGTCCAATATTCATGACGTGTTTCATGTGTCACAGTTGAGGAAACATCTTGCAGATCCATCTCATGTGATCGAACCAGACACAATCCAACTGAAGGATAACTTGTCATTCGAAGTACCACCCGTGAGAATTGATGACAGGAAGATTAAGCGATTGAGGACCAAGGATGTTTCATTGGTCAAGGTAATTTGGAACCCAATTACTGGAGATGCGACTTGGAAACTGGAGAGCAAGATGAGAGAACAACACCAGAGCTATATATCGACGCATAGTTTCGAGGACGAAACTAATTTTAGGGGGTAGTAATGTAAGACCCATAATTTTAAAGTACACTTTATGCATTTTTATGTATTTTGGATTTTGGCTCGGAGGCTTTTTAGCCAAAGTTAATAATATTTTGGAGTTTATATGATCAAGAAGTTATTTTGATGCCGTTTAGATTTACTCGTCGATAAATAAATTAAAATAACTGCGGTGAATCTTTTACGAAGAATTTAATGCGTTACGGGTGAAATGGTAATTTAACAAATATCTAGATATTTTGAGATATTTGTTAAGTTATATTTATATATATATATGTTTGGTTGGAGGAAAAGAAAGGAAATTAGAAGGAAGGAAAAGGAAAAGAAAAGGTTATATAAAGGAAAGAAGGAAATAGAAAGGGAGGAAAACAAAGAAAGGAAAAAGGAAGGAAAGAAAATTCAGAATTTTCCATCTTCCTCTCCCTCCCTACGCGTGACCCATTCTCCCTCTTCCTCCATTTTCGTTTCTCTTCGCTTCCTTTCTTCAAGATTAGAAACCCAAGGTTGGGTGAGTGTTAGAACAAGGATTTCTCAACTCCACTCTTCCTCTTTGATTCGAAAACGAAGAAAAACGGTATTTGAGATTCAAACACAAACCCCTCCGTTTCTTCTAGATCCAAGCTTCATTTCGCGAAGAGTTAGAAGGGAAAGTTGCTCACTACCACGCCACGGTGCTAGGGGACCAATTTGGAGGCGACGTTGCGAGCGAAGATTTTTACCGAATTACTCACGGTGCTGTAATCGTACGTTAGAGCTAACGTTAAGGTAAGGGCTCCTTCCAAACTTCTAGTTTGCATTTAGGGACTTATCTGTGGTTGTGTGGAAAGGTTTTTGATTAGGGTTAGACTATTGATTTGGGGGAAAATGAATCTAAGGCTTTATGAGTAAATCTTAGAGTTAGGTTTTGGTTATATTGATGAATGTTCGTGGAAAATGATTTTACCTCATGTATGTAAGATTTTGAATAAATGAAATTTATTATGTTGATTTGTGTTCATCGTATTTGGCATGTTCATACTTGATGTTTGTTGATTGATGTGTTTTGGTGTGAATTATGAATTGAATGTGAGAATTTGTTTAAGTTTGTTTTGTGTGGAATTTGAAAACCATTAAGTTAAATGAGTATTAAGAATGGGGAATCTCTTGATGTCTTGTTTACTTAATGTGTGTTTGTTTGTGAAAAATCGTTTAAGTTAACTGGGCGTTAAGAATGGGGAATCTCTAATGTCTCGGTTACTTAATATTTGTTTTTGAAAATCGTTTAAGTTAACTGGGCGTTAAGAATGGGGAATCTCTTAATGTCTCGGTTACTTAATGTTTGTTTGTTTTTTAAAATCGTTTAGTAAATGAGAATTAAGAATGGGGAATCTCTTAATGTCTCGTTTACTGAATATTTTGTTTTGAAAATCGTTTAAGTTAACTGGGCATTAAGAATGGGGAATCTCTTAATGTCTTGGTTACTTAATATTTGTTTTGAAAATTGTTAAGATAACTGGGCGTTAAGAATGGGGAATCTCTTAATGTCTCGGTTACTTAATGTTTTGTTTTTGAAAATCGTTTAGTAAATGAGTATTAAGAATGGGGAATCTCTTAATGTCTCGTTTACTGAATATTTTGTTTTGAAAATCGTTTAAGTTAACTGGGCGTTAAGAATGGGAATCTCTTAATGTCTTGGTTACTTAAATATTTGTTTTGAAAATTGTTAAGTTAACTGGGCGTTAAGAATGGGGAATCTCTTAAATGTCTCGGTTACTTAATGTTTGTTTTTGAAAATCGTTTAGTAAATGAGTATTAAGAATGGGAATCTCTTAATGTCTCGTTTACTGATTATTTTGTTTTGAAAATCGTTTAAGTTAACTGAGCGTTAAGAATGGGGAATCTCTTAATGTTTTGGTTACTTAATATTTGTTTTGAAAATTGTTAAGTTAACTGGGCGTTAAGAATGGGGAAATCTCTTAATGTCTTGGTTACTTAATGTTTGTTTTGAAAATCGTTTTAAGTTAAATGAGAATTAGAATGGGGAATCTCTTAATGTCTCGTTTACTTATGTGTGTTTTGGTAAATCGTGCAGACCCGTGATTGGTGCACCTTGGTAAACGGTACGGGCCCGTGATAGGCAGTACGTTTACGATTTACGTTTGGTAAGTTGTGCAGACCCGGATAGGGTGGCACCTCGGTAAATAGTACGGACCCGTGATAGGTAGTACGTTTACGACTTACGTTCCTTAGGGAATTGTGTTTGTCCGTGAGAGACTGCACAGGGGTTTGAACGTGAGAGACTACGCCCCTGGTTTAAGTTAGATGAGAATTAAGAATGGGGAATCTCTTAATGTCTCGTTTACTTATGTGTGTTTTGGTAAATCGTGCAGACCCGTGATAGGTGGCACCTTGGTAAACGGTACGGGCCCGTGATAGGCAGTACGTTTACGATTTTACCTTTGGTAAATTGTGCAGACCCGGGATAGGTGGCACCTCGGTAAACAGTACGGACCCGTGATAGGTAGTACGTTTACGACTTACGTTCCTTAGGGAATGTGTTTGTCCGTGAGAGACTGCACAGGGGTTTGAACGTGAGAGACTACGCCCTGGTTTAAGTTAGATGAGAATTAAGAATAGGGAATCTCTTAATGTCTCGTTTACTTATGTGTGTTTTGGTAAATCGTGCAGACCCGTGATAGGTGGCACCTTGGTAAACGGTACGGGCCCGTGATAGACAGTAAGTTTACGATTTACGTTTGGTAAGTTGTGCAGACCCGGGATAGGTGGCACCTCGGTAAACAGTACGGACCCGTGATAGGTTGTACGTTTACGACTTACGTTCCTTAGGGAATTGTGTTTGTCCGTGAGAGACTGCACAGGGGTTTGTCCGTGAGAGACTACGCCCTGGTTTAAGTTAGATGAGAATTAAGAATGGGGAATCTCTTAATGTCTCGTTTACTTATGTATGTTTTGGTAAATCGTGCAGACCCGTGATAGGTGGCACCTTGGTAAACAGTACGGGCCCGTGATAGGCAGTACGTTTACGATTTACGTTTGGTAAGTTGTGCAGACCGGGATAGGTGGCACCTCGGTAAACAGTATGGACCCGTGATAGGTAGTACGTTTACGACTTACGTTCCTTAGCGAATTGTGTTTGTCCGTGAGAGACTGCACAGGTGTTTGTCCGTGAGAGACTACACCCTGTTAAATTGTGAATTGTTGGTTCATTTGGTATGTGTAGTAATTGTGTTATAAATGTTAAGTGTTATGTTTTGGAATTTGGTGATAACATGTTGGATTGCAATACCATTTTGAAACCCATGATGTTGTATTAATTGTGTTATAAATGTTAAGTGTTATGTTTTGGGATGTGGTGATAACATGTTTGCTTGCAATACTGTTTCGAAACTAATGATGTTGTAGCGATTGCGTTATCAGTGCTAAGTGTTAGGATTTGAGATTATGTATGAATGTGATTGAGTTAGTTATGAATTTTTGAAAGAATACACAGCGAAATCGATTTCCCAATCGATTGGATGAGTTGCAGGAAGTTCACTATTTTAACCTAATCGATTTGCCAATCGATTGTATAAATATATCTTTCAAAATCTTTTACGAAATCGATTTGGAAATCGGTTGGCAGAGAGGCAGGAACTCAGCAAAACTGCCAAAATCGATTTGGAAATCGATTTGGCAACACAGGGACTCATCAGAACTGACAAAATCGACTTAGAAATCGATTTGGTCATGCAGAAACTCAGCAGAACTGACCAAATCGATTTGGCAATCGATTGGCTCAGCAAAAGTCCTTATTTTGAGTTAGATAATCGATTGCTCAATTGATTTATCAATGCTTTGGTCAGTTATGTATTACTTGATGGTTTGAGAACTTCATTTTGAGTTCATTGTTAATTGGCAAGCATTATATGAACTTTTAGCATATGGAAAATCCTTTTAAGGTGCATGCTTAGTTGAAAGGTTATTTTTGTGCATTTAAAACTTAAATGTTATGTGTTACCTGTTAATTTCGGTTGGTGACCCTTTACAATTATTGTGGAAATCTGGGCTTTGCCCTCAGATGAGAGTCAGGACGATCCTACCAGTTCGTACCCTACGGACGGGAATGGAGATGGGAACGCTTGACTGCAGCTACGTTAGGAGGATCTCACGGGGGGTGTGGAGATCACTCAGGGTGTTTAGTTGTTTTGTGAAATGATCAGACTAGGTTGACAAAGAGGGAACAGATGTCTTTCCTTTGGGTTGCGTTTAGTTTTAATCTGGAAGACTGTACTACTCTTGTTATGTAAATATTTTGAATTCATGGATTGAGAACTTTTTCCGCTGCTTGAAAATTATAATGACTTAATTACATATCCAAAGGTGTTACCTTGTTTATTTCTCTGTTTTATTTTAATTTCTTTGAAAAAAAAAAATACACCCTCGCTTTGAAAAACGGGGTGTTACAAAAATGACCTAAATGTTAATCCAATGACACAAATGAACTTATTGATGCACAAGATTGGTTAAAATCCCTAATTGGACTAGAATAAACCTAAGGAGGACGAAAATCACCTAAACGTTCATCCAATCACAGAAACACACCTATTGGATACACAAGATTGGTTAAAAACCCTAATTGGACAAGAATAAGCCTAGGGATGACGAAAATGACCTAAATGTTAATCCAATGACTCAAATGAACTATTTGGAAGCACATGATTGGTTAAAAACCCTAATGAGACAAGAATAAGCATAGGGAGGACGAAAATGACCAAAAGGTTAATTCAATGACACAAATGAACTTATTGGATGCACAAGATTGGTTAAAAACCCTAATTGGACAAGAATAAGCCTAGGGAGGACGAAAATGACCTAAATGTTAATCCAATGACTCAAACGAACTTATTGGAAGCACAAGATTGGTTAAAAACCCTAATTGGACAAGAATAAGCCTAGGGAGGACGAAAATCACCTAAATGTTCATCCAATGACACAATCACACCTATTGGATGCACAAGATTGTTAAAAACCCTAATTGGACAAGAATAAGCCTAAGGAAGACGAAAATGACCTAAATGTTAATCCAATGACACAAATGAACTTATTGGATGCACAAGATTGGTTAAAAACCCTAATTGGACAAGAATAAACCTAGGGAGCACGAAAATAACCTAAATGTTAATCCAATGACTCAAATGAACTTATTGGAAGCACAAGATTGGATAAAAACCCTAATTGGAAAAGAATAAGCCTAGGGAGGACGAAAATGACCTAAATGTTAATTCAATGACACAAATGAACTTATTGGATGCACAAGATTCGTTAAAAATCCCTAATTGGACAAGAGTAAGCCTAGGAAGGACGAAAATGACCTAAATGTTAATCCAATGACACAAATGAACTTATTGGATGCACAAGATTGGTTAAAAACCCTAATTAGACAAGAATAAGCCTAAGGAAGACGAAAATGACCTAATTGTTCATTCAATGACACAAAAGAACTTATTGGATGCACAAGATTGGTTAAAAACCCTAATTGGACAAGAATAAGCCTAGGAAGGACGAAAATGACCTAAATGTTCATCCAATGACACAAATACACCTATTGGATGCACAAGATTGGTTAAAAACCCTAATTGGACAAGAATAAGCCTAGGGAGGACGAAAATGTCCGTAATGTTAATCCAATGACTCAAATGAACTTATTGGAAGCACAAGATTGGTTAAAAACCCTAATTGGACAAGAATAAGCCTAGGGAGGATGAAAATCACCTAAATGTTAATCCAATGACACAAATGAACTTATTGGATGCACAAGATTCGTTAAGAACCTAATTAGAATAGAATAAACCTAGGGAGGACAAAAAATCACCTAAATGTTCGTCCAATGACACAAACACACCTATTGGATGCACAAGATTGTATAAAAACCCTAATTGGACTAGCATAAACCAAGGGAGGACGAAAATGACCTAAATGTTCAACCAATGACACAAACACATCTATTGGATGCACAAGATTGGTTTAAAAACCCTAATTGGACAAGAATAAGCCTAGGGAGGACGAAAATGACCTAAATGTTAATCAAATTACACAAATGAACTTATTGGTGCACAAGAATCGTTAGAAAACCCTAATTGGACAAGAGTAAGCCAAGGGACGACGAAAATGATTTAAATGTTAATCCAATGACACAAATGAAGTTATTGGATGCCCAAGATTGGTTAAAAACCCTAATTCAACTAGAATAAACCTAGGGTGGTGAAAATCATCTAAATGTTCATCCAATGACACAAACACACCTATTGAATGCACAAGATTGTTTAAAAACCCTAATTGGATTAGCATAAACCTAGGGAGGACGAAAATGACCTAAATGTGCATCCAATGACACAAACACACCTATTGGATACACAAGATTGGTTAAAAACCCTAATTGGACAAGAATAAGCCTAGGGAGGACTAAAATGACCTAAATGTTAATCCAATGACTCAAACGAACTTATTGGAAGCACAAGATTGGTTAAAAACCCTAATTGGACAAGAATAAGCCTAGGGAGGACGAAAATCACCTAACTGTTCATCCAATGACACAATCAAACCTATTGGATGCACAAGATTGTTTAAAAACCCTAATTGGACAAGAATAAGCCTAAGGAAGACGAAAATGACCTAAATGTTAATCCAATGACACAAATGAACTTATTGGATGCTCAAGATTGGTTAAAAACCCTAATTGGACAAGAATAAACCTAGGGAGCACGAAAATAACCTAAATGTTAATCCAATGACTCAAATGAACTTATTGGAAGCACAAGATTGGTTAAAAACCCTAATTGGAAAGAATAAGCCTAGGGAGGACGAAAATGACCTAAATGTTAATCAATGACACAAATGAACTTATTGGATGCACAAGATTCGTTAAAAACCCTAATTGGACAAGAGTAAGCCTAGGAAGGACGAAAATGACCTAAATGTTAATCCAATGACACAAATGAACTTATTGGATGCACAAGATTGGTTAAAAACCCTAATTAGACAAGAATAAGCCTAAGGAAGACGAAAATGACCTAATTGTTCATTCAATGACACAAAAGAACTTATTGGATGCACAAGATTGGTTAAAAACCCTAATTGGACAAGAATAAGCCTAGGGAGGACGAAAATGACCTAAATGTTCATCCAATGACACAAATACACCTATTGCATGCTCAAGATTGGTTAAAAACCCTAATTGGACAAAGAATAAGCCTAGGGAGGACGAAAATGTCCGTAATGTTAATCCAATGACTCAAATGAACTTATTGGATGCACAAGATTGGTTAAAAACCCTAATTGGACAAGAATAAGCCTAGGGAGGATGAAAATCACCTAAATGTTAATCCAATGACACAAATGAACTTATTGGATGCACAAGATTCGTTAAAAACCTAATTGGAATAGAATAAACCAAGGGAGGACGAAAATCACCTAAATGTTAATCCAATGACACAAAACACACCTATTGGATGCACAAGATTGTTAAAAACCTAATTGGACTAGAATAAACCTAAGGAGGACGAAAATGACCTAAATGTTCAACCAATGACACAAATGAACCTATTGGATGCACAAGATTGGTTAAAAACCCTAATTGGACAAGAATAAGCCTAGGGAGGACGAAAATGACCTAAATGTTAATCAATGACACAAATGAACTTATAGGATGCACAAGAATCGTTAGAAACCCTAATTGGACAAGAATAAGCCTAAGGGACGACGAAAATTATTTAAATGTTAATCCAATGACACAAATGAAGTTATTGGATGCCCAAGATTGGTTAAAAACCCTAATTCAACTAGAATAAACCTAGGGAGGACGAAAATCATCTAAATGTTCATCCAATGACACAAACACACCTATTGGATGCACAAGATTGTTTAAAAACCCTAATTGGATTAGCATAAACCTAGGGAGGATGAAAATGACCTAAATGTGCATCCAATGACACAAACACACCTATTGGATACACAAGATTGGTTAAAAACCCTAATTGGACAAGAATAAGCCTAGGGAGGACGAAAATGACCTAAATGTTAATCCAATGACACAAATGAACTTATTGGATGCACAAGATTGGTTAAAAACCCTAATTGGACAAGAATAAGCCTAGGGAGGACGAAAATGACCTAAATGTTAATCCAATGACACAAATGAACTTATTGGATGCACAAGATTGGTTAAAAACCCTAATTGGACAAGAATAGCCTAGGGAGGACGAAAATGACCTAAATGTTAATCCAATGACACAAATGAACTTATTAGATGCACAAGATTGGTTAAAAAACCCTAATTGGACAAGAATAAGCCTAGGGATGACGAAAATGACCTAAATGTTCATCCAATGACACAAACACACCTATTGGATGCACAAGATTGGTTAAAAACCCTAATTGGACAAGAATAAGCCTAAGGAGGACGAAAATGACCTAAATGTTAATCCAATGACACAAAATGAACTTATTGGATGCACAAGATTGGTTAAAAAACCCTAATTGGACAAGAATAAACACCTAGGGAGGACGAAAATGACCTAAATGTTAATCCAATGACACAAATGAACTTATTGGATGCACAAGATTGGTTTAAAAACCCTAATAAATGGACAAGAATAATTGGTTAAAAACCCCCACTAGGGAGGACGAAAATGACATAAATGTTAATCCAATGACACAAATGAACTTATTGGATGCACAAGATTGGTTTAAAAACCCTAATTGGACTAGAATAAGCCTAGGGAGGTCGAAAATCATCTAAATGTTCATCCAATGACACAAACACAAATATTGGATGCACAAGATTGTTTAAAAACCCTAATTGGACTAGCATAAACCTAGGGAGGACGAAAATGACCTAAATGTTCATCAATGACACAAACACACCTATTGGATGCACAAGATTGGTTAAAAACCCTAATTGGACAAGAACAAGCCTAGGGAGGACGAAAATGACCTAAATGTTAATCCAATGACTCAAATGAACTTATTGGAAGCATAAGATTGGTTAAAAACCCTAATTGGACAAGAATAAAACTAGGGAGGACGAAAATGACCTTAAATGATAATCAAATGACACAAATGAACTTATTGGATGCAAAAGATTTGTTTAAAAACCATAATTGGACAAGAATAAGCATAGGGAGGACGAAAATGACCTAAATGTTCATCGAATAACACAAACACACCTATTGGATGCACAAGATTGTTTAAAACCCTAATTGGACTAGCATAAACCTAGGGAGGACGAAAAATGACCTAAATGTTCAACCAATGACACAAACACACCTATTGGATGCACAAGATTGGTTAAAAACCCTAATGGACAAGAATAAGCCTAGCTAGGACGAAAATGACCTAAATGTTAATCCAATGACACAAACTGAACTTATTGGATGCACAAGATTGGTTAAAACCCTAATTGGACAAGAATAAGCCTAAGGAGGACAAAAAGACCTATATGTTAATCCAATGACACAAATGAACTTATTGGATGCACAAGATTGGTTAAAAAACCCTAATTGGACTAGAATAAACCTAGGAGGACGAAAATCCTCCTAAATGTTCAACCAATGACTCAAATGAACTTATTGGATGCACAAGATGGTTAAAAACCCTAATTGGACAAGAATAACCCTACGGAGGACGAAAATGACCTAAATGTTAATCCAATGACACAAATGAACCTATTGGATGCACAAGATTGGTTAAAAAACCCTAATTGGACTAGAGTTAAATCTAGGGAGGACGAAAATGACCTAAATGTTCACCAATGACTCAAATGAACTTATTGGATTGCACAAGAATCGTTAAAAACCCTAATTGGACAAGAATAACCCTAAGGGAGGACGAAAATCACCTAAATGTTAATCCAATGACACAAATGAACTTATTGGATGCACAAGATTGGTTTAACAACCCTAATTGGACAAGAATAAGCCTAGGGAGGACGCAAATGACCTAAATGTTCATCCAATGACACAAACTAAGCTATTGGATGCACAAGATTGATTAAAAACCCTAATTGGACAAGAATAAGCCTAAGGAGGACAAAAATGACCTAAATGTTAATCCATACACACAAATGAACTTATTGGATGCACAAGATTGGTTAGAAACCCTAATTGGACTAGATATAACCTAGGGAGAACGAAAATGACCTAAATGTTCATCCAATGACTCAAATGAACCTATTGGATGCACAAGATTGGTTAAAAACCCTAATTGGACAAGAATAACCCTAAGGAGGACGAAAATGGCCTAAATGTTAATCCAATGACACAAACAACTTATTGGATGCACAAGATTGGTTAAAAACCCTAAGTTGGACTAGAATAAACCTAGGGAGGACGAAAATGACCTAAATGTTCATCCAATGACACAAACACACCTATTGGATGCACAAGATTGGTTAAAAACCCTAATTGGACAAGAATAAGCCTAAGGAGGACGAAAATGACCTAAATGTTAATCAAATGACACAAATGAACTTATTGGATGCACAAGATTGGTTAAAAACCCTAATTGGACAAGAATAAGCCTAGGGAGGACGAAAATGACCTAAATGTTCATCCAACGACACAAACACACCTATTGGATACACAAGATTGTTAAAAAACCCTAATTGGACAAGAATAAACCTAGGGAGGACGAAAATGATCTAAATGTTCATCCAATGACACAAATGAACTTTTTGGATGCACAAGATTGGTTAAAAACCCTAATTGGACTAGAATAAGCCTAGGGAGGACGAAATGACCTAAATGTTAATCAATGACACAAATGAAACCTATTGGATGCACAAGATTTGGTTAAAAACCCTAATTGGACAAGAATAAGCCTAGGGAGGACGAAAATGACCTAAATGTTAATCCAATGACTCAAATGAACTTATTGGAAGCACAAGATTGGTTAAAAACCCTAATTGGACAAGAATAAGCCTAGGGAGGACGAAAATGACCTAAATGTTAATTCAATGACACAAACAACTTATTGGATGCACAAGATTGGTTAAAAACCCTAATTGGACAAGATAAGCCTAGGGAGGACGAAAATGACCTAAATGTTCATCCAATGACACAAATGAACTTAATGGATGCACAAGATTGGTTAAAAACCCTAATTGGACAAGAATAAGCCTAGGGAGGACGAAAATGACCTAAATGTTCACAATGACACAAACACACCTATTGGATGCACAAGATTGGTTTAAAAACCCTAATTGGACTAGAATAAACCTAGGGAGGACGAAAATGACCTAAATGTTCATCCAATGACACAAACACACCTATTGGATGCACAAGATTGGTTAAAAACCCTAATTGGACAAGAAATAAGCCTAGGGAGGACGAAAATGACCTAAATGTTAATCAAATTGACACAAATGAACTTATTGGATGCACAAGATTCGTTAAAAACCCTAATTGGACAAGAATAAGCCTATGGACGACGAAAATGACCTAAATGTTAATCCAATGACACAAATGAACTTATTGGATGCACAAGATTCGTTTAAAAACCCTAATTGGACAAGAATAAACCTAGGGAGACGAAAATGACCTAAATGTTAATCCAATGACACAAATGAACTTATTGGATGCACAAGATTGGTTAAAAACCCTAATTCGACAAGAATAAGCCTAGGGAGGACGAAAATGACCTAAATGTTCATCCAATGACACAAACACACCTATTGGATGCACAAGATTGTTTAAAAACCCTAATTGGACTAGCATAAACCTAGGGAGGACGAAAATGACCTAAATGTCCAATGACACAAACACACCTATTGGATGCACAAGATTGTTTAAAAACCATAATTGGACAAGAATAAGCCTAGGGAGGACGAAAATGACCTAAATGTTAATCCAATGACACAAATGAAGCTATTGGATGCACAAGATTCGTTAAAAACCCTAATTGGACAAGAATAACCCTAAGGAGGACGAAAATGACCTAAATGTTAATCCAATGACACAAATGAACTTATTGGATGCACAAGATTGGTTAAAAACCCTAATTGGACAAGAATAAGCCTAGGGAGGACGAAAATGACCTAAATGTTAATCCAATGACACCAAATGAAGTATTGGATGCACAAGATTCGTTTAAAAACCCTAATTGGACAAGAATAAGCCTAGGGAGGACGAAAATGACCTAAATGTTAATCCAATGACACAAATGAACTTATTGGATGCCACAAGATTGGTTAAAAACCCTAATTGACCTAGAATAAACCTAGGGAGGACGAAAATCATCTAAATGTTCATCCAATGACACAAAACACACCTACTGGATGCACAAGATTGTTTTAAAAAACCCTAATTGGACTAGAATAAACCTAGGGAGGATGAAAATGACCTAAATGTTCATCCAATGACACAAACACACCTATTGGATGCACAAGATTGGTTAAAAACCCTAATTGGACAAGAATAAGCCTAGGGAGGACGAAAATGACCTAAATGTTATCCAATGACTCAAATGAACTTATTGGAAGCACAAGATTGGTTAAAAACCCTAATTGGGACAAGAATAAAACTAGGGAGGACGAAAATGACCTAAATGTTAATCAATGACACAAATGAACTTATTGGATGCACAAAGATTGGTTTAAAAACCCTAATTGGACAAGAATAAGCCTAGGGAGGACGAAAATGACCTAAATGTTCATCCAATGACACAAATAACCTATTGGATGCACAAGATTGATTAAAAACCCTAATTGGACTTAGAATAAGCCTAGGAGGACGAAAATGACCTAAATGTTAATCCAATGACACAAATGAACTTATTGGATGCACAAGATTGGTTAAAAACCCTAATTGGACTAGAATAAACCTAGGGAGGACGAAAATGACCTAAATGTTTAATCCAATGACACAAAATGAACTTATTGGATGCACAAGATTTGTTAAAAACCCTAATTGGACAAGAATAAGCCCTAGGAAGGACGAAAATGACCTAAATGTTAATCCAATGACACAAATGACACTTATTGGATGCACAAGATTGGTTAAAACCCCTAATTTGGACTAGAATAAGCCTAGGGAGGACGAAAATGACCTAAATGTTCAATCAATGACACAAAACACACCTATTGGATGCACAAGATTGTTTAAAAACCCTAATTGGACAAGAATAAGCCTAGGGAGGACGAAAATGACCTAAATGTTAATCCAATGACACAAATGAACTTATTGGATGCACAAGATTCGTTAAAAACCCTAATTGGACAAGAGTAAGCCTAGGGAGGACGAAAATGACTTAAATGTTTAATCCAATGACACAAATGAACTTATTGGATGCCCAAGAATGGTTAAAAAACCCTAATTGAACTAGAATAAACCTAGGGAGGTCGAAAATCATCTAAATGTTCATCCAATGACACAAACACAACCTATTGGATGCACAAGATTGTTAAAAACCCTAATTGGACTAGCATAAACCTAGGGAGGATGAAAATGACCTAAATGTTCATCCAATGACACAAACACACCTATTGGATGCACAAGATTGGTTTAAAAACCCTAATTGGACAAGAATTAGCCTAGGGAGGACGAAAATGACCTAAATGTTAATCCAATGACTCAAATGAACTTATTGAAAGCACAAGATTGTTAAAAACCTAATTAGACAAGAATAAGCCTAGGGAGGACGAAATGACCTAAATGTTAATGACCTCAAAATGACTCAATAACCTATTGGATTCAGAAGATCTGTTAAAACCCTAAATTGGACAGAAAAACCCTAAGGAGGACGAAACATGGCCTAAATGTTAATGCAATGACACAAATGAACTATATGGATGCACAAGATTGGTTACAACCCTAGTTGGACAAGAATAAGCTAGGGGAGACACAAATGACCTAAATGTTCATCCAATGACACAAAACACACCTATTGGATGCACAAGATAGGTTTAAAACCCTAATTGGACAAGAATATGCCTAAGGAGGACGTAAATGGACCTAAATGTTAATCCAATGACACATGAACTTATTGATGCACAAGATTGGTTAAAATCCCTAATTGGACTAGAATAAACAGGAGGACGAAAATCACCTAAATGTTCATCCAATCATACAAAGCACACCTATTGGATACACAAGATTGGTTAAAAACCCTATTGACAAGAATAAGCCTAGGGAGGACGAAAATGACTTAAATGTTAATCCACTGACTTAACATGACTTTTTGGAAGCACAAGATTGTTAAACCCTAATGAGACAAGAATAAGCTTAGGGAGGACGATAATGACCTAAATGTTAATCAATGACACAAATGAACCTATTGGATGCACAAGATTGGTTAAAAACCTAATTGGACAAGAATAAGCCTAAGGGAGGACGAAAATGACACTAAATGTTAATCAATGACTCAAATACTATTGGAAGCACAATTGTTAAAAACCTAAATTGGAAAAGAATAAGCTAGGGAGGACGAAAATGACCTAAATGTAATTCAATGACACAAATGAACTATTGGATGCACCAAGATTCGTTAAAAATCCTAATTGACAAGATTAAGCCTAAGGGGACGAAAATGACTAATTGTTCATTCCAATGAAACAAAAAACTTAATGGATGCACAAGATTGGTTTAAAAACCTAATTGGATCAGATAACATAGGAAGGAAGCAAATGACCTAAATGTTCATCTAATGACACCAACACACTATTGGATGCACAAGATTGGTTAAAAACCCTAATTGCACTTGAATAAACCATAGGGAAGACGAAATGACCTAATGTTCATCCAATGACACAAACACACCTATTGCATGCACAAGAATTGGTTAAAAACCCAATGGACAAGAATAAGCCTAGGGAGGACGAAAATGACCTAAATGTTAATCAATTACACAAATGAACTTATTGGATGCACAAGAATCGTTAAAACCTAATTGGACAAGAGTAAGCCAAGGGACGACCAACTGACTTAAATGTTAATCCAATGACACAAATGAAGTTATTGGTGCCAAGATTGGTTAAACCCTAATTGGACAAGAATAAACTAGGGAGACGAAAATGACCTAAATGATAATCAATGACACAAAATGAACTTATGGATGCAAAAAGATGGTTAAAAACCATAGGTTCGACAAGAATAAGCATAGGGAGAACGAAATGACCTAAATTTTCAATCCAATACAAACAAACCTATTGGATGCACAAGATTGTTTAAAACCCTAATTGGACTAGCATAATCCTAGGAGGACGAAAATGACCTAAATGTCAATGACACAAACAACCTATTGGATGCAAAGATTGTTTAAAAACCATAAGTTGACAGAATAAGCAATAGGAAGCGAAAATGACTAAATGTTCATCCAATGACACAAAACTATTGGATTCACAAAATTCGTTAAAACCCTAATTGGACAAGAAAAACCCTAAGGAGGAAAATGCCTAAATGTTACATCCATGCACAAATGAATTTGGATGCACAAGATTGGTTAAAACCCTAATTGAACAATAATAATCTAGGGAGGACGAAAATGACCTAAATGTTAATCAATGGACACAAATAAGTATTGGATGCACAAGATTCGTTAAAAACCCTAATTGGACAAGAGTCCAAGGATGGCGAAAATGACTTAAATGTTAATCCAATACACAAATGAACCTTATTGGATGCCCAAGATTGGTTAAAAACCGTAATGACCTAGAATAAACCTAGGAGGGTCGAAAATCATCTAAATTTTATCGAATAACACAAACACACCTACTGGATGCACAAGATGTTTAAAAACCTAATTGACTAGCATACCTAGGGAGGATGAAATGACCTAAATGTTCATCCAATGAACAAAACACCTATTGGATGCAAAGATTGGTTAAAACCCTAATTGGACAAGAACAAGCCTAGGAGGACGAAAATGACCTAATGTTTATCCCAATGCTCAATGAACTTTGAAGCCAAGATTGGTTAAAACCCTAATTGGACAAGAATTACTAGGGAGGACGAAAATGACCTAAATGATAATCAAATGACACAAATGAACTTATTGGATGCCAAACATTGTTTAAAAACCATGTTGACAAGAATAAGCATAGGGAGGCGAAAATGACAATAAAATGTTCATCCAATAAAACAAACTAACTTATTGGATGCACAGATTGATTAAAACCCTAATTGGATTAGAATAAGCCTAAGGAGGACAAAATGACCTAAATGTTAATCCAATGACACAAATGAACTTATTGGATGCACAAGATTGGTTAAAAACCCTAATTGGACTAGAATAAACCATAGGAGGACGAAACACTAATGTTCAACCAATGACTCAATGACTTATTAAAAACACAAGATTAGTTAAAACCCTAATGTGACAAGAATAAGCCTAAGGAAGACGAAAATGAATCTAAATGTTAATTCAATGAACAAATGACACTTATTGGATGCACAAATTGGTTAAAACCCTAGTGACAAGAATAAGCCTAGGGAGATGCAAAATGACCTAAATGTTCAACTTTTACACAAACACACCTATTGGATGCACAAATTGGTTAAAAACCTAATTGGACAAGAATAGCCTAGGAGGACGAAAATGACCTAAATGTTAATCAAATTACACACATGAAACTTATTGATGCACAAGAATCGTTAAGAAACCCAATTGGACAAGAGTAAGCCAAGGGACGACGAAATGACTTAAATTTTAATCCAATGACACAAATGAAGTTTATTGTGCCCAAGAATGGTTAAAAACCCTAATTCAACTAAGAATAAACCTAGGAGTCGAAAATCATCTAAATTTCATCCAATGACACAAAACACACTATTGAATGCACAAGATTGTTCAAAAACCCTAATGGTTAGCATAACCTAGGGAGGATGAAAATGACCTAAATGTGATCCAATGAACACAAACCACCTATTGGATGCACAAGATTGTTTAAAAACCCTAATTGGACAAGAATAGCTAGGGAGAACGAACGACCTAAATGTTATCCAATGACTCAAATGAACTTAATTGGAAGCACAAGATTGGTTAAAAATCCTAATTAGACAAGAATAAGCCTAGGGAGGACGAAAATGACCTAAATGTTAATTCAATGAACAAATGAACTTATTGGATGCATTAAGATTGGTTAAAAATCCCTAATTGGACAAGAATAATCTAGGGACGAAATGACCTAATTGATAATCAAATGACACAAATGAACTTATTAGACGCAAAAGAATTGTTTAAAACCCTAGTTGGACAAGAATAAGCATAGGGAGACGAAAATGACCTTAAATGTCATCCAATGAACAAAGGAAACCTTTATGGATTCACAACATTCTTAAACCGTAATTAGAAAAAGAAAACCCTAAGGAGGCGAAAAATGGCATAATGTTAATCCAATGAAACCAAATGAAGTTATTGGATGCAC
>PGTU02016086.1:0-15356 GCA_002896215.2 Cicer echinospermum | reverse complement strand
ATTTTCAAAACAAAACGTTAAGCGACCAGTCATATTAAGAGATTCCCCATTCTTAATATACTTTTGACTTAAACGATTTTCTCGCAAAACATTCAGTAAACGAGTCATTAAGAGATTCCCCATTCTTAATACTCATTTACCGAAACGATTTTCAAAAACGATAGTTAAGTAACCGAGACATTAAGAGATTCCCCATTCTCAACGCCCAGTTAACTTAAACATTTTCCTCAAACACACATTAAGTAAACTGAGGTATTAAAAGATTCCCCGTTTTTAATACTCGTTTAACTCTAATGGTTTTCAAATTCCACAGAAACAAACTCAAACATACTCTCACATTCAAACCATATTTCACAACAAACACACCAATTAACAAACATCGAGTATGGACACGCCAAATACAACGAACACAATTCGACACAACGTGACACCCAAATGCATCAGACTTCATGTACTCATAGTCATACACAATGACCTCAAATTCATTTACCACGAAACATTCACCAATATAAACAAAACCTAACTCTAAGGTTTTACCCGTAACGCATTAGATTCGTTTTTCCCAAAATCGATACATTAAATCCTAACAATTTCCTTCCCACACAACCACAGATAAGTCCCTAATGCAAACTAGAAGTTTGGAAGGAGCCCTTACCTCAACGTTAGCTTTAACGTGCGTTTCCGGTACCGCGAGTAATTCCGGTAAAATCTCCGCTCGCAGCGCCGCTTCCAAATTAGTTCACTAGCACCGTAGCGTGGTGGTGAGCAACTTTCCCTTCTATCTCTTCGAGAAATGAAGCTTGGATCTAGAAGAAACGGAGGGGTTTGTGTTTGGATCTCAAATACCGTTTTTCTTCGTTTTCGAATCAAAGAGGAAAAGTGGAGTTGTGAAAACCTTGATCTAACTCTCACCCAACCTTGGGTTACTAGTTTTGAAGAAAAGAAAGCGACGAAAATGAAAATAGGAGAAAGAGGAGAAATGGGTCACGGTTGAGAGGAAGAAGATGGAATTTTTCAATTTTCTTTCCTTTCTTTTTCTTTCCTTTGTTTTTCCTTTCTTCCTTTTTCCTTCTTTCCCTTTTATACTATTTTCTTTTCCTTTTCTTTCCTTCTAGTTTTCCTTTCTTTTTCCCTCCAACCAAACATACATAGATAATAAATATAACTTAACAAATATCTCAAAATATCTAGATATTTGTTAAATTATCGTTTCTCCCGAAACGCATAAAATTATCCGTAAAGGATTCACCGCAGTTAATTTCAATTTATTTATCGATGAGAAATATTAATTGGCATCGAAATATCTTTTTGATTATCAAACTCCAAAATATTATTAGCTTTGGCTTAAAAGCCTCCGAGCCAAAATCCAAAATACACCAAAAATACATAAATGGTACTTTAAAATTATGGGTCTTACACACAACATGTGTCCATATTGTTTACTTCCTAGATCAAGAAGCAAGAATAAGGTTTATGACTATGACCTCTTGCTCATGTAACATATCTTCATGTTCTCAAACGAATCTTCCCTACATGATTCTTCATCATATAAGTTGCAACCCTTGCTGTCAACAATAGACAACAATACCCATATGAATTGTTCTTACAAAATTCTTCAAGTTTTTTCCAAAATTCCTTTCAAAAAATGAAGTCCCTGTCATTTAATTTTCAAAGTTCACACAAAAAAAATATATGATCCATATGAAAAAGCATCCTCTTTCGCAACAAGAAAGACAATTGCGTCATCCTCTTCTAAATGATTCTAGTCCCCAAGAATGATCAATACTTCTAGAAGAAAATGTTTGAAGAACTCAGCAAGAGTCAACAAATGAAATAGTTGCTTGAAGAAAATTTAGAGGATACAAAACGTTCTCTCAAGAATAACGCTCTCCATGAGACTTATGCAATAAGATAGAATATGCTGATGATTTATGAGCAATAAACTGACAATGATCACATTGAACTCTGAAATGTTTGTTGAATACACTTCCATGTCTGTAGTCACTCTAACAGCCATGGCGATGGGCTCCACCTAATCTGGTCTAGTTCCTCTTCTTAATCCCTCAAAATTTGTAATTGGAAATGTGTCACCATTTTATCATGTTTTTGTGTCCCCTATCAATAGTTCATCTTCTCTTTTTGGGTCTAACACACTCAAAAAATTTCTGAAAACTCCAAGGTTTGACTATACTGTTCCTATCCCACAAGCTGAACCATCCACATTTTCTCCTCCGTCATTACCTATAATTTTTGGATCCTTGAACACCTATTGCACTGCCAATGCACGCCATCAAAAGAGAACCAAAATTGAGGAAAAAAATACTTCAAAAACTAGGAAATACATTCCTAAGATGTTTGAGACATTGGTGATTCCGAAGAACCTTATGTTAGAACTTGTATGGTTTGTAGAACAATTCCTTATCTTGTTTTGATGATAACAAAAGGTATTGTGGAACAACTTAATGCACTAATAATTTAATTGAGTGAGCAGAAAATAAATATATATAAAAAAAAAAAAACCAAGATCAGAGGAAGCGCCCAAAATTGGAGGAAGCGCCCAAAATTAGAGGAAGCACCTAAGATTAAAAGAAGTACCTTGGGTCATAGGAAACATGTTCATTAGAGGAAGCAAACAGATTAAGAGGAAACAAAATAAAAGGACGGATCAGAGAAAGGAACAACATGTGCCCTCCAAAGAAGATGCCTCCAAGTAATTGAGTCTAACGATCTAACTGTGGTAATCAACCTCCAATGGGTTACCTCTAAAGCCAAAGGCAACATATTTCAAAAAGATGCCACAAAAAAAGCAAACCAGAGGTAAGCACCTGACTCTGATATGCAACACTGACTCTGCCACTACTAAGTTGCTTCTACCAGTAATTCAACACCAGAAGATGATTGGGTCCGACTCTAAACTTCATACTACTTCTCACTCTGATTATTAGACTCAGCCTCCAACACAAGCAAGTGTTTGACTTTGAGGAAAGTCAATGGCTCTGAGGAAAGTCAATGCCTCTAAGGAAAGTCGTTGTCTCTTATGAAAAAGTCAACACAGCATGAAAAAGTCAACACAACATGAAAAAGCCAATGCAACATAAAAAAAATCAACGTAACATGGAAAAAGTCAATGGCTCTAACTCTGATAAAAGTCATGACTATGGAAGTTAACTCTGAAGACACACGACTCAGAAACATAATCTAATAAAGGATTATAGTCTCTGATTTTGATATTGAAGATTCAAATGTCCAAGCGATTACTTTTGTCCATGCTTGAAAGGATTAAAGTGTCCAGTCAGTTGCATTCTTAATTGCACCAAATTGAATATCTCATCAAATAGAAACAGTCCAATTCAAATTCACAACAACATATCAGTGCAAATCAAATATAGAACATTATGAAAATCCAAGCAACGACCGAGCAACAAAATTATGAATTAAAGCTTAGATAATAATTAAATTCAGCAACTAAATTATGAATTTGGACACAAGTTAAAAGCAACGATCATCAAAGTTTGGTTGCAACGGGAAAATAGAAAATTAAAGAAACCAGAATTAAATTTTCATAATGTTGGAAGAAGAAGAAGAAGAAGAAATTGAAGTGATCTGAAAGCAAGAATTGACTTATATAAATTATCTTCATCACTTGAAGAACAAAATACAAAGATATTTGAACCAATACGAGAAAGAGCTGAATATGAATCATCAATCATCAAATACTTAGATTTTATTTAGTACTCAACTATAATATCATTATATTGATGCTACATCTGTGAGCAATATTGTAAATATCTTATCGTGAGAGTAAACCCATAAACATAAACTAAACACTTGTGTAGTCTGGTCCGATAGTGGTTCTATATCCTTAACGACTTGTGGTTTTCAAGTTGGATGTCGAGAAGACTTAACTTGTGAAGCTAAGTGGTTGTAATATGTTTTGATTACTAGATTAAATGCTACTAGGTGAAAGGATTGAACGTCGCTACTAGGTTGGTAGTGAACCAGGATAAATCATTGTGTCTTTTTCCTTCCCTCTGTTTACTGCTTCTGCCTTTGATTTTTATTCAGTATTATTTTTTACCTTTAGTTAGTAAAATATTTTTAAATCGTATACACAAATAAAAATCATAATTTCAAATTATGCATGTATTGAGATTTTTTATAAATTATGCATATGTTGTTATCAAATTATTAAAATCATAATCACAAATAAAAAATCTAATTTAGGATTTTGTCATCATAAAAAAGGGGAAAGTGTTGAGGCAAAATCTCAATTTGATGTTTTAAAGATAACAAACATCTTAAATTACATTTTTAAGATTCTGATTATTTTGGAATCTAACATGTACTTTTGAGTGTTTTAAAGATTGATAACAAGTTTTGATTTTAATTTAAGTATCTCACTCACAAAAGAATAAAGCATCACTCAAAATTACACATAAAGAACGTCATGTCTGATGTAGAAGAATGTTCTATTTGTTGGTATTATTACAAAGTATTATTTCTCATATTGAAGCAGATTTCATCACCTTAAATGCTTTTAAGTCAACTCATAAATAGACAAGGAATAACTTTGAAGTTCGACTCATATCAAGAATATTGCATTTAAGATATCTTGCACAAAAAACCTTAATTGAGGAATAGTGAAAAAAAACATTCATTATGGTATCAAACAAAGTAAAACGTCATAAAGGCTTTGATTGATCTATCTTCATTTCCAGCACTATTTTCATATTCATTTAAACCAATATGAGCAAGCCAACACACACCGTGACATACATATGTTGGCCCACGTTTTTGAAAAGAACATTCTCTTTGTTCTACCACTTGTAAGCACAAAGGGACAAAAACCAAGTACATAAAGAACAAGTGACAGTTGTTTCCTTTTTCCTTTCCTTATGCTGCATCGGAAAAGCAACTTGGATTGTCTGGTTGCTTAGATTTTGAAGTCACCTCTTGGTCACAAAAATAGAAGAACATTCTTCTCTCGAAGAGAACGTTCTCTTTGAACTGCACTAAAACATCAAGACACTCCATCAAGAAGGTTGCTTTATGCATTCTCGTGTCCAACAACTCTTTTCTACTTCAGCAAACTCGAGTTCTCCTCATCTATAAACAGGAATGGATGTTGAACATGAAGAACAAAAGTATAAGTTATAAATCATCAATCACTTGTTTTATTCTCAAGTTAATATCAAGATTTTTTTTATCATACACACTTCAGTTTCAGATCTGCAATTTCAAGCTCCATATTTTTGAGTGTGTTGATACATTTACTTTGCTTCTCAAATTTGTCTTGTTGGATATCACCCCATGAAAATAGTTGGTATTTGCATCCCCTTCATGCAACTGCGATGATTGCCTCTAAATACTACAATGCAATCAAAAAAATAAAAAAAATTATATATGACAACCGATAACACTCCTCAATTGCATCATCAGAAAGATCACATAACTTAGCTTTAAGATACGACGAGCAAGAATTAATTTTTCTATTTCTTTCAACTAATTTTTTTGTTGTTGATATTTTTAAATTTTGTTTCAGGGAACATGTATCTTCTTCTGAATGACAACAAATAAATATATAAATTATTTTTTTTCTTCCATAACATAACATGGGTCTCCTCCTTCTCATATAATTAACTATCGTCTTTTAAAATACTCAATATAGCATTGTATATTTGTTTTATCCATATGATTATATGTATCAATATCATTTTAATATTTATTTGTCAACTACTCTAAGAAAGAAAAAATTGAAATTGTTCACATTCAATTGTCTTAAGAAATATTTCAATCTTCACTTAGGAGAATATTTGTTTTTATTATTGCAATTGCAATTTCCTATAGGGTTCATTTCATTTGCGAAAAAATGAATGACATGACATAACTACTCTTGTTGTGTCATGTTTGATGTAAAAATTGATTGTGGGCCTGGACTATATGGGGACAAGGGATTGAACAAAAGTTGTAATTATTTTCCCTCACTCAACCAAGGGACAACAAGGAAAATAAAATTACAAATTATAAAACAAATATGTTTTGACCGATCAAGTAAAATGTATGTGACATGAAAAATTGAAACTAACATCGATTATAATAAAAAATTAATTAGGACTTCTTGAGGTGATTCAAAAATTGTATAGAGACTAATTTTATTTTTCCCGATTGAATTATTAAAATGGTACTATTTTACAACAACTTATTGACATGTTTTTGGTTTCATCTCTTTTATGTTATTTTGAGCAATTACTAAAAAAATTGTTTGATATTTTAAATTGAATATCATCAAACTACAAGTAATTTTATAATTTCCTTGATGCTATTAATTAGTGACAATATTTATGTCAAAATCTATAAATGAAATTTTATCATATTTGGAAAATCGAGTGAAGTCGAGTTGATGCTTAATTTTCAAACGAACTCAAATTTCGACAACAAATTTGAATATGACTTATGTGATTTGTTTGTGACTTAGGAGAGGATGTATTTTTTATTTTTTTCAATAAGAAAATACTATTTTTGATGATCGAGTCATTTTCATGATGAAAATTATAATTATCGTATTTTATATTGTCTAATACTTTATTTGTAATGAAGTGATTTAAATTAACTGACGAGAAAAAATTTAAATAAATTCAATTATTCAATTTTAGTTTGGAGTAACATTCCTAGTTAGAATTGAATGATGTTAATATTTATTTAAGACAAATATTTACAAAAATATTTTCGCGTTTGCATATATTTTAATGTTAAAATATTCGTTTGCAAGTTTTCTTTCACATAAATTTATTAGTAGAACATTTATCGTTAATGAATCAAGGTACACCGTTGAATAACCTTAAGTCGGGGGAAAAGAAATAAAAGTTGAAAGTGACGTTAGTTACTAATAAGCAAATAAACGTTAAATGTCCAACTTATCCCTAATGATCAACCAACCCTTATTGGAACCAAATTGCAAACAAATAAAAAAATAAAAATAAATATACCATTTGATTGCTATAGCCACATCCACTCCTCTCTTGTACCTATAAATTCACTTTAGTTTCTCCTTCTAAAGAGTTAGAGAAACTTATCTATTTAACGAGTTGTTTTTGTGTTCTTGATTTTCTCTTCTCTTTCTTTCCTTGTTCCATGGCACAAATAATAGGTGGTTTGTGTGTGGTACAGAAAATATGTTATTTCACCCATCTGTATCTCTGTTCATAATATTCTAACCGCTCTTCATGTTTATGTTTATTATTTTCTTTGTTTACTACCATCTTCTGCTGCCTATTTGTTGTGCTGCTTAGTTTTATGTTCATAAAAGTTTCAACCACTTTGTTTAAATTATGCTTTAGTAAAATTTCAAGCTCTAGAGTTCTATATTTAATGTTAGATGAAGATTGCAAGCCTTGTTATGCACAGCTCATGAAGAACTCAAGGCTTAGGGTTTATGTTACAGCGACGTAGATTCCAAATTTCAACTTGTGTTAAAGTGCTATTTTGTGATTAAAATTTCAAACTTTTTTAAGCTTGAAGATTAACTTTATGTTCCAACAAATATGTATGGAAACGAGATATGACTTTTACTTCTAAGAGTAGGAGGATCTTCAGTTGTGATATGCTCATGCATAAAATGAACTAAGAGAAAGAACTTAGGGCACATCAATGCATTTTACGTGTTATTTGGCTATGTTGAAAATTTAAATATCTCGATTTGACTAT
Organism: Cicer echinospermum; assembly: GCA_002896215.2. NCBI lineage: Eukaryota > Viridiplantae > Streptophyta > Magnoliopsida > Fabales > Fabaceae > Cicer > Cicer echinospermum. The sequence continues at coordinate 7,652 of PGTU02016086.1, read as the reverse complement.
TTGGTATTTTGATCAACTTTACGTGTACCTCATCCTATTTTACGTATGATTCTCTGTGGAAAAAAACAAGACTCTCATTTCTATATATTGCGGAAAACTTAACAAATTATAAGATAGTATGATATTTAAAAATTGGCTACACAGTTGACAAAACATAAGTTGTCCCTTCTTTGTACACCACAAATCTTAAACTTAAAAACTCAAATCTTGTGGGTCTACTATGTCTATTAAACTAAAAGTTTACTTTGAAACCTAGACGTCTGAAGTTTCCATCGAAGTTGTTGTTTTCTCAATTCCAACATGCCTGTTTGCTTTATTTAATTAAATCGGTGAGGTTTGTACTAAGATGTACAAAAATTTGAGAAGTAGTGGAATATTAAAGTGTGCATACTTTCTTGCTAATGTATTCATACAAGTTATAAAATGATTTCTATTCTTGAAATATAGAGTCTAATATGTGTGGAAGAACTTTGAAACAAAAACTTGTCGAAACAAGGAATTAAGTTGTGAGCCTTCCATTTGTGGACATCACACGTCCCAAGTTTTTGCATATTAACCTATATAATTCAGTGCTTAAATTTTATGAGATTTAGATTATCATGTGTATAATAGTAAAATGTATTATAGTTGTGGCTATGAATTTTTCAGAAGATAAGCCCAGTACATGTGAAAGAAATTTTGAAATAAAGATTCGTTCGAAAAGCAATCGAGTAGTGAGTTTCTCATTTATGGAGATGACAAGTTTCGAATTTTGTGAACTTACTAATTGGGTTTTGATTCCTAAGTGTTTTGTTTTACTTTATTAATTTTAAAGTAGATATTTAATTATGTTGTTAACCCAAATCGTGGCCTAGTAATTTTGAGAGTATAAATTTCATACATACTAAAATGATATGATGTGAAGGTGAGAGCTTAGTAGACCAAGACATGCAATTTCTAGTAATTTAAGAAAAAACTTTAATATGTAAGAACACTTACCACTATGCTAAAAAAAATTATACGTGTTTGGATTATTTGAGCAATTGATGTTTTAATTATGATGATGTGTATTCTATGGTTATTGCATATATAGTTGATGTCTTGATCCTATGTGTTTAGTTGTGATTATATTGTTTAATCCACTTGCAAGATGATGTATTATTGTTGATTTATTTTCGTATGAAAATTTGACATTTGAATTGTTATCATATGAATATTGTTGAAAAATGATCTAATTAGGTAGAAATATATGACATGATGATAATTGGATTTGGTAAATATGCTCATGCATAGATAGACCTTAGTGTTGATATGTGATGGGCCCCATAGTCCTTTCGGGGATTTGGAGTTCGTGATATTGCTTGGAAGGACCTATAATTCTTGTGGGATATGACAAAGTTGCTTGGAGAGAACTTCACTAAAATTTGTGGTGTTGTTCGGAAAGAACCCACAAACCCTTGTCGGGTAGATGATATTCTAGAATGTGTGTATTGACGTATAAACATTGCATTAGGATGTGATGCATTGTTATTATCGAATTATTTATGTGACAGGTCATATTTGTCTTGATTGTATTACTTATATGTTATTTATGTTTGGTGACCCTTGCACATGTTTTTGTTTGGGTTGAATGCCACATTTGATCAGACGATCTTGACTTGATGTGGATTAGTCGTCAAGCTCTATAAGCTTGGTGTTAGTCTTGTGGACTGTGACACCTTAAACTCCAAAATAATATATAGGTTTAATTGCAGTTTTGGTTCCTCTATTTTAGTTGAATCGCGAAAGTAGTCCCCCCATTTTGTTTATCTCCAGTTTTGGTCGCCCCCAATAGAATTTTTGGCTCCAAACTTAACTATGAAAATTTATTTTTTAGTAGCAGACCATTACATTACACATTTATTTTTATAAGTTTCAGGTAATCATAATGTTGCAAACGACGATCTTGAGACCATTCGGTGTGACTTAGGATAAACTTTCAAATGCACAAAATAACTGAACATTTCAGTCCCAACGTTTTGACATCAAGAGGTTCGTGGGCTTTGAGGCACCACAGAACTGTGAGCAGAACAAGACATGGGGGGGACTGTTTTCGCGAATTCAGGGCTTACAACAACTGAGCGTGACAAATGCAATTAAGTCCTATATACTATTATAATTCTATACACTATTTTTAATAATAATAATTTGACCGCGGGCTAATAGAACTCTTTCAACGAAAAAATAAACTTTTCATGAATATATTTTAGGATATACATTATCAAAAAGGAGCAATATGAAAAATATTTTTAAACTTTTTGCTCTCTTTAAAAAATAAAGTATCCATAAACTTGATTTAAATATAATTTCTTAATTTAATTCCAAAAATTACTAGTACTTATAAGGTTTTTATATAAAAGTCATTCCTAATTAAATAAGTAAAATCAATTATAACTCTCATTCCGGTATCACCTATCAGAGCAGAGCTTTCTCCCAAACTTGAACTTCAAGACCCCATTAACCATAATTATAATTGTGATTTCACAAACGCAGACAAAGTCAATCAAACACAAACAACGAAGGAGGTGAAATTTCGAAGATTCCACACAATGTAACGAGCATAAAGAAACTCTACAGCGAACACTCGAGCATGCTTATCTTATCAATTTCACATCTTGCTTTTTGTCATATATTCACATCTAATAATTAGCTGACGCAATAAGCAACCATAAAAATATTATCCATCATAATAAAATCTTATAATAAAAGTACCATATGATATACAATTATTATATACAAATAATGATGCCCATATCAATTCGATTATATATTTAAAACTAACAATATTTAAACCTTTTAACAATAAAAATTATGTTATGCAAAATCATATATTTTCAATACTCACTGATATGAATGAGTCCAACTTAAAACAAAAACATAAATATGTTAAAATATTTTACACTATATAATACCTTTACTGTTTTACGTAATGTTGTTTAAATGATTACCACATGGAAATATACGGTTCTTATCTATTGTTAAGTGAAATTAAAAATTTAAATACAAGTAGAAAGAAAATTGCACAATAACGATAAAAATTGAATTTTAATTTTTAATACAAAATCATATCAATTTTTTTGAAATAGGATGATTATAAATATATATCTTAAAATGATTGTATTAAATATATAAAGAATAATTTTACTAAATTCAACTCATATATATTATTTCTCTAATCAGAATATGCGTTATAGACGATAGACATAATTAATTAAACAAAATACTATATTATAATTAAACATACATTTTGTAGTTTCCAAGTTAAAACTTATTATTGATGTTAAGGAGTTGAGGAAAAAACTCAATAGAAGAGTATATATTGGGAGAAAGATCCTAACCAAACAAAAGAAGAATCAAGATGTAAGATAGTTTCACTATAGTGGTGGACTCCGTTATAACAAATGTGTTGTTCCACGGTGAATCCATTTTTAAACATGTTTTGTTGTGTAAATAAAATAGATAAAATGGAAGAGGAATACGAGATGGAATTTGCAATTAGTCCTGTTTCGCATGCTCCATTCACAGTACAGTACAAGGAAATAGAATATGAGGTAGTAGCAGTGTTATTGTGATAGAAGGACATGAAATTCATAAGAACTGAATATATATAAAAATAGGAATGAGATAAAAAATCACTATTAAAAAATAATGAATTGTTGGTGGATATTTAATAAAAATAATAAAAATTAAAAGGGAGAGAGAGAAAGGTTTACAGTGAGTAATTAAAAGATAGAAGAGAAAATTGAAATTATAATAATGAGAGAAAGTTCTGAACTAATGAGTTGCAATATATTTAAATAGTTAAAATAGCTTCAAAGTTATTTATATAAAATCTATGCAGTATTGTTTGAATAAAATATTATTCAAAACAATATTTTAAAAGAACCAAACTACATTCCAAAACAATTTATATAACTAATGTTTGTTAATTTAAAAAAATAACATACACACACCTTACCAAATAAAGAGTTTAATTATAAAACACCTAATTATCAACTTTAGATAATGGTGAAATATTACTTTAATATGATTATTCAAAAGTAAAATTTTCTCAAATACTTTGACAGACTTGACATTTTTTTTTTAATGGTATGAGCAAATAGAATAAATCATTAAATAATAAATCTAGATAATACTAAAATATAGTCTAGATATATAAAATACATATAAAAATATTGGTTACATAAACAAATTATTCAGTCAGAGTTATATTAGAACACTCTTGATCAACTTAAGTTTTCCTTTTATTTATCTTTTGAACATATTTAAATATTGTAATGTGACTTTGAAAAATATTCCCTACATACTTAGATGTGTTGACTTCTATTTTTATAAATAGTATATTTGATATTAAATAAAACAAATTACTCAAGTGTTTTTTTTGTATGATGAAAATAACAATTATCTTAAAGCATTTTCGAAATTCAAGTTTAGAGTTTCACTAATAACACTCTAAAAATTGGTGTATTAGACTCTTTGTCCCTCTTATTTCCCTATCTCCATCTCTTGTATTATCTCTCTCATGTGTCTTTGTTGTTATCTCGTCTCTTTGCTCTCTATCTCTCTCCTCTATCTCCCCTCTATTAATATTTATTATCATAAATATTTATATACAACATAAAAGATATTGTAATTTCACATTATTTTGTCTGTGATATTATTGTCCATCAAATATCGTACAATACAAAAAAATGTGTCTTGTATTGTTTTGTTCTATTCAGTACTACTCTTTTGCATATCAAAGAGACCCATAGTTACAATCATATTTCATCTATTTATATTCCTCAATTTTTTTTTTTATTTTATCAATAAGACATACTTCAAATATTTTAATAAATTACAATTCAAAGTATCACAATAATTACTAAGGTATAATTTAAAAGACATATATTGAAACATTTAGTTATATATAGATTGATTGGATTATGTTACGTGCAAATTTATGGTTTTCAATTTTATAGTACAATAAATTTTAAAAAATTTGCTTTGATTTGAATAGTACAATAAGTTAGTACAAATTGTAATGTATTAATTGTTTTTAAGAGACTTTAGTCTAACAATTTATATATTTGTTGTGAAAAAAAAACTATTTATATGGGATTTGTACAATACATTTGTAAATTAATAAGTTTTAGTACTATTAAATTAATTATCATAGTGAATGACATAATTTAATAGATTAGTGTAATTAGGTTATAATTTAACACCATTAAACTTTAAGTACAAAACTTTGGGTCTCTTTATTTTAATAAATTAATAATAAAAAATATTATAATAATTGTTGGAACAAAGTATAGACAATATAATGGTATTAGTGATTTAGTCAACCTTTAATATGCAATATATGAATGCTGGTGTGAATGAATTAATAAGAAACTAACTCAATTATTGATTAAAATTTTGATACTATCGGTATACTATTTTTTATTTATAGTACGGTAGAAATTGTCTCTATATATTTTTGTAAACTAATTCATTGTTTTTATTAAAACTAGCAAGAACTTGAGTTGCATGACGGTGCATTGTTGTTATTCTATAAGTACCTCAGCTAAAACTTCAAAAAAACATATCTAATTTTATATATCAATGATAAATATTTGTCACATATTTTTTTATATTTATAAATGATAAATAGTTTTCTGGTTTTTGTATTTTAGTAAAAAATGCCCGTTGTTTTAATATTTATAGTGACAAATTATTGTCCGTTTTTTTTTATGTATCAGTAATAAAAATTTGCCCGTATTTTAATTATTTATATTTATCACATACAAAATTTGCATGTATTTTTGATACAATTATTTAATATTATTTATATTTTTTATATTATCAAATGAAAAATATTGTCTCAACTTTTTATATTATCTATGATACAATTTATTCTATTAATTTTTTATGATTAGTACAAATATATTCTCGTGATTTTATTTATGATGACAAATATTGTCTCAAAGTTTTTTAATCGGTTAAATATATTCTATATTATTTAAATATTTTATAAAAAAATAGAGTTAAATATGTTTTTATTCCCTATAAAATTTTGAATTTTCAATATTGGTCCCTATAAAATAAAAATACATTTTTTAGTCTCTACAAAATTATCCAAATATTACTTTTAGTCCGTGTTGAAACAAAATATGTTTAATTGCTCTTTAACTTTAAAATTTTTAAATGATTTTTTGCATTCATTTATAGAACATTATACAAAGATCATCCACAAAAATTTAACTTTTTTTTTTTACTTTAGATAAATATAAATTTTTTAAATCTTAAAATATCAAGATAAAAACAATAAAAATATTGTAACACCCCAAATATTGTATAATCCACTTATTTTTTACTAATAATTCTATCATTTATATTTTTATTCTCATAATTCATATATTTATACTAATCCCTTAGGTCTTATTTAATAATAAATGATTGTTAATTATTCTAGTGAAATTTAGTTTAGGAAGTTCTTGCTAGGGTGTTAGTTATAGGTAGGGAAGAAATTATAAATAAACTCAATAGAAATTCCAAGTCTAACTTCTACAAGCCCATTTTGTAGCTAAACCTAACTTGTCACATTAGTAAGGATTTAGAGGGGCGTGATTGACAATTCTCATCATACTCTCCCTTGCTTAAAATCCAATTGTTAGAAAGGTAAAAAAAAAGAAAGAAAAAAAAAAAGAAAGAATGAGGGAAGGCTGAAAGTAAAACAAAAGGAAAAGAGAGAAAGAAGGAAGAAACCCACCTTACCAAATACATTCAAATCTCCCTACTTTGATGAATAACTCATCACTTATATATATGGGAATTGAGGTAATCCTATTTGATTTAGTATCATTGAGTATTAAGAATGCATGTTAGATGTTTGTATTAGTTACTATGAAGAGTTGTTGTTTTATTATATTTGTTGAGTGTTGCGGTTGAGTTGGTGAGGAGATGTTAATTGTTTAGTATTGGTAATTAATTAGTTTTATGCTGATTTTTGAATGTATTTTACTTGGTTGAACATATGAACTTGAGAATATAAAGTTTGAAATGAAAATAGTATAATGTTGTGTATGAACCCATATAGGTATACATTTGGTATTTTGTTAATAACATTCAGTTGAGACAAAATCCCAAATTAATGTTTTGATGATAACTAAACAAAAGTTAATTAATACTTATAATTATGATTCTAAGTGTCTTGGTATTTAACATGTATGTTTGAGTGTATTAATCAAAGATAGGATCTAAGTAGAGCAAGAATAAATCCACATGAAAAGCAAAATGTGAACAAACAAGAATGGAGAATGTTTTTGACAAATTCTGGAAAAATGGATAGTGTTCTCCAGTTTCAAGAATGACCAAGTCAGTTTCTAGATCAATTAATCTCCATTAGTTAAAAGGATTTTTAGCCTCTGAATTTTACATTTATATCATCAACACTTGACAAGGAACAAACTGAGATGACTAGATTCAAAGAAATTACTCGAATCACAAAGAGAGAAGACCACGAATTAGCAAGACCGGACATATCTCAACATTCTTGACAACATTTTGATCATTCTGGACAGCAGTCTGAAAAATGAAGAATGTTCTAGTTATTAAAACTGAAGTCTGGAAAAATGGAGAACGTTCTCTTTTTCACAGCTTTAAATCAAAAA